>JAJJWX010000563.1:0-138667 GCA_023529315.1 Papaver bracteatum | reverse complement strand
AAAGATATTGAAAGGAAAAAGTGAATTTGAGAAGTAAGAGACGGATATTGTTGGTGGAAGAATCTGAGAGGAGCGAAAGCGTCATTCACAGGCGAGGGATGTTTGGAACCATCTAAGGGTGTGCAGCGAATGATCGGAAGAATGAACTATCAGCCCAAATTATTCGAGGATATCCCTTATCTACTCTCACGTGGGTGGCTATATCACTTTCATTTCCTACAACCCTAAAATTTATGTTCATTACATTCGACCTCAAATTCAGAGAAGTGCGGTTGTTTTCCATTTCTGAAAGTTAGAGAAGATCAGAGAAAGAAGATGAAGATTTGTAAGGTTAAGGTAAAGATTTTAGGATGAAATTGATGAATCATAACGAGAAGGGATGTTACTAAGCTTGAGGAGGAAGATGATGATGTCCGAGATAAAGAAGAAGTTGTTGCTTCTAGGAGAAATCAGATCGGAGGTTGGGTATAATTCATAGAACTGAGAAGAGATTTGAGAAGATGCGTTAATTCCAGAGGAGATTAGGTGGGTTTGGAATAGATTTGATGATGGGTTCAACTCCAGTGAAGATCTTGATTTCATGAGGAGAAACTAGGGTTCTAGTACTGATGTCTGAAGCATCACTACACCAAAACCAGGATTTTCTCACAAAGGTAACTTTATCACAGCTTTATTTTTCAAAGAATGAGATATACCCGTGATAAGTCCCGGCAACATTATAAGCGTAATTAAATTTTGTATTCGTGATAATAATTAGGACTTTTTATTAGTCACACAAATATTTGTTGATAATTATTTGAACAACAACAATTATAATCTAAAATGATATTTCCACCCAAAAATTCCACCACATCAAAAACAACCCCGAATTAATCACTCTTAAAATTTTGGTTGTCACTACTTTCGCAACAATTATACAAAATAACAATTTTATTTAATTTCTAAATATCAAAATTTATTTAATTTTTAATTTTTAATTTTCTTAATATTAGAAAATAGGATCAAGACCAAGTCAACAAGTCATGACTTTGTATGACATTTGACTTGGACAAATACCAACCTTTTCTTTCGATTTTCTCGACAAAACCACAACAAAAAAATCGCTTTCTTCCTAAGAACATTGAAAATGACCATATTACCCTTACTGAATAAGTGCAATAAAAAATTAGAAGAACGTGAAAATGACCATATTACCCTTACTAAAATAAATGCAATAAATATTATAGAGACTGTGAAAATGACCAGAACACCCTTATTGAAAAAAATAAAGTAAAAATTACGGATTGTGAAAATGACCATATTACCCTTATTGGAAATAACTGCAATAATTTTTATGGAGACTGTGAAAATGACTAGACTACCGTTATCGAAAATAAGTAAAGTAAATATTACACACGTTGAAAAAGACCATATTACCCTTACTGGAAATAAATGCAATAAATATTATGGAGACTATGAAAATAACCAGACTACCCAATTAAGTGTAATAAGTAAAATAAATATTACAGACTGGAAAAATGACCATATTACCCTTATTAGAAATAGTGCAATAAATATTATGGAGACTTTGAAAATGACCAAACTACCCTTATCGAAAATAAGTAGATTAAATATTACAGACTGTGAAAATGACCATATTACCCTTGTAGGAATTTAGTGGAATAAATATTATGGAGACTATGAAAATGACCAGTCTGCCCTTATTGAAAATAAGTAAAGTAATATTACACACTTTGAAAATGACCATATTACCCTTATTGGAAATAAGTGCAATAAATATTATAGATATTGAGAAAATGACCAAACTACCCTTATTGAAAATAAATAAACTAAATACTACATATTGTGAAAATGACCATATTACCCTTATTGGAAATAAATGGAATAAATATTAGGGAGACTGTGAAAATATCCAAACTACCCTTATTGAAAATAAATAAAGTAAATATTACATACTGTGAAAATGACCATATTACCCTTATTGGAAATAAGTGCCACAAATATTATAAAGATTGTGAAAATGACCAGACTACCCTTATCGAAAATAAGTAAAGTAAATATTACAGATTGTGAAAATGACCATATTACCCTTATTGGAAATAAATAGAATAAATATTAGGAAGACAGCGTGAAAATGACCAAACTACCCTTATTGAAAATAAATAAAGTAAATATTACATCTTTAAAAATGACCATATTACCCTTATTGGAAATAAATGCCATAAATATTATGGAGATCGAAAATGACGGACTACCCTTATCGAAAATAGGTAAAGTAATTCGTACAAACAGTGAAAATGACCAGACTACCCTTGTTGAAAATAAATATTACAGACTGTGAAAATGACCATACTACCCTTATTGGAAATAATTAAGTAAATGTTACAGACTGTGAAAATGACCATATTGCCCTTATTGGAAAAAGTGCAATAAATATTATGGAGACTATGAAAATGACCATACTACCCTTATCGGAAATAAACAAAAGTAATTCTTACAGACTCTAAAAATGACCATATTACCCTTATTAGAAAAAAGTGAAATAAATATTATGGAGACTGTGAAAATGACCATATTACCCTTGTTGGACAAAAGTGCAATAGATATTATGGAGACTGTAAAAATGACCATACTACCCTTATCATAAATAAGTAAAGTAATTCTTACAGATTGTGAAAATGACCATATTACCCTTATTGGAAAAAATGCAATAAATATTATGTAGACTGTGAAAATGACCATATTACCCTTATCGGAAATAAGTAAAGTAAATGTTATTGATTGTGAAAATGACCATATTACCCTTATTGGAAATAAATGGAATAAATATTGGAGTCTGGGAAATGACCAAACTACCCTTATTGAAAATAAGTAAAATAAATATTACATACTGTGAAAATGACCATATTACCCTTATTGGAAATAAGTGCCACAAATATTATAAAGACTGTGAAAATGACCAGACTACCCTTATCGAAAATAAGTAAAGTAAATATTACAGTTGTGAAAATGACCATATTACCCTTATTGAAATAAATAGAATAAATATTAGGAAGGAAATGAAAATGACCAAACTACCCTTATTGAAAATAAATAAAGTAAATATTACATACTGTCAAAATGACCATATTACCCTTATTGGAAATAAATGCCATAAATATTATGGAGATCTGAAAATGACCAGACTACCCTTGTTGAAAATAAAAATTACAGACTGTGAAGATGACCATACTACCCTTATTGGAAATAATTAAGTAAATGTTACAGACTGTGAAAATGACCATATTGCCCTTATTGGAAAAAGTGCAATAAATATTATGGAGACTATGAAAATGACCATACTACCCTTATCGGAAATAAATAAAGTAATTCTTACAGACTCTAAAAATGACCATATTACCCTTATTAGAAAAAAGTGAAATAAATATTATGGAGATCGTGAAAATGACCATATTACCCTTGTTGGAAAAAAGTGCAATAGATATTATGGAGACTAAAAATGACCATACTACCCTTATCATAAATAAGTAAAGTAATTCTTACTGATTGTGAAAATGACCATATTACCCTTATTGGAAAAAAGTGCAATAAATATTATGTAGACTGTGAAAATGACCATATTACCCTTATCGGAAATAAGTAAAGTAAATGTTATTGATTGTGAAAATGACCATATTACCCTTATTGGAAAAAAATGCAATAAATATTATGGAGTCTGGCAAATGACCAAACTACCCTTATCGAAAATAAGTAAAATAAATATTACAATTGGAAAATGACCATATTACCCTTATTGGAAATCCGCAATAAATATTATGGAGATCGGGAAATGACCAAACTACCTTATTGAAAATAAATAAACTAAATACTACATATTGTGAAAATGACCATATTACCCTTATTGAAATAAATGGAATAAATATTAGGAAATTGTGAAAATGACACCGTAAGAATTTATTGCACTTTTTTACAATAAGGGTAATATGGTCATTTTCCGATCTGTAAAATTACTTTACTTTTTTATGATAAGGGTAGTATGGTCATTTTCACGATCTTCATAATATTTATTGCAATTTTTTACAATAATGGTAGTATGGTCATTTTCCGATCTCCATAATATTTTTTGCATTTTTTCTTCAATAAGGGTAATATGGTCATTTTCACGATCTCCATAATATTTATTGCACTTTTTCAATAAGGGTAATATGGTCATTTTTCACAATCAATAACATTTACTTAATTATTTCCGATAAGGGTAGTATGGTCATTTTTAATCTATAAATTACTTTACTTATTTATGATAATGGTAGTATGGTCATTTTTATAGTCTCCATAATATTTATTGCACTTTTTAATAAGGGTAGTATGGTCATTTTCCATGATTTATGAATACTTTACTTATTTACGATAAAGGTAATATGGTCATTTTCACGATCTCCATAATATTTATTGCACTTTTTTTCAATAAGGGTAATATGGTCATTTTTAGAATCTGTAAAATTACTTTACTTATTTACGATAAGGGTAATATGGTCATTTTCACATCTCTAAAATATTATTTATTTTTTTTTCAATAAAGGGTAATATGGTCATTTTCCGCGATCTCATAATATTTATTGCATTTTTTCTAATAAGGGTAATATGGTAATTTTTTAGAGTCCGTAAGAATTACTTTATTTATTTCCGATAAAATAGTATGGTCATTTTCATAGTCTCCATAATATTTATTGCACTTTTCCAATAAGGGCAATATGGTCATTTTCACGATCTCCGTAACATTTACTTAATTATTTCCGTTAGGGTAGTATGGTCATTTTCCACCGATCTACAAGAAGTACTTTACTTATTTACGATAAGGGTAGTATGGTCATTTTCATAGTCTCCATAATATTATTGCACTTTTTTACAATAAGGGTAGTATGGTCATTTTCACGATCTATAAGAATTCTTTTTTTTTTCAATAAGGGTAATATGGTCATTTTCATAGTCTCCATAATATTTATGGCATTTATTTCCACTATAAGGTAGTATGGTCATTTTCACAAGATGTAATATTTACTTTATTTATTTTCAATAAGGGTAGTTTGGTTATTTTCATAGTCTCCATAATATTTATTGCTTTTTTCCAATAAGGGAAATATGGTCATTTTCACGATCTGTAACATTTACTTAATTATTTCCGATAAGGGTAATATGGTCATTTTCATTAGATCTCCATAATATTTATTGCAGTTTTTCAAAAGGGGTAATATGGTCATTTTTAATTACGATATATTTCGTCTTCGAGATCATCCTGACGAGAAACTCATGTCTAACTATAGTAAACTTTGAACTGTGATGTTCAATTTAAAATTATATTTCGTCTTTAGTTCATCCCAAAAAGAAACTAAGGTCTAACTCTCAGTTAATCTTTGAACTGTTATGTTCAATTAAGTATATTTCATCTTGAGATAATCGAACGAGAAACTCCGGGTCTAACTCTAGTAATCTTTGAACTGTGATGTTCAATTCTCGATATATTTCTTCTCAAGTTTATCCAGAACGAAAATTCCAGTCTAACTTTGGTAATCAGAACTGTGATGCTCAATTTGATATATTTCGTCTTCGTATCATCCGGACAGGAAACCCATGTCTAACTCTAGTAATCTATGAACCGTGATGTTCAAATATGATATATTTAAGTCACAAGTTTATCCAACAAGAAACTCAAGTCTAACTTTGGTAATATGTGAACATGTGATGCTCAAACGACATATTTCATCTTCGATAATCCTAACGAGAAACTCGGGTCTAACTCTAGTAGTCTTTGAACTGTGATGTTCAAATATAATATATTTCGTCTTCGATCATCCTACGCAGAAACTTAGGTCTAACTCTAGTAATCTTTGAACCCGTGATGTTCAATTCGGATATATATTTCGTCTTGAGTTCCTCCTGAAAGAGAAACTTAGGTCCAACTTTAGTAATCTTTGAACCTGGGATGTTCAAATCGATAAATTTCGTCTTGAGTTCACCCGAATGAGAAACTCGGGTTTGACTCTAGTAATATTGAACTGGGATATTCAATTGATATATTTCCTCTCCAGGTTTATTCGAGTGAGAAACTCAGGTCCAACTCTAGTAATCTTCGAACATGTGATGTTCAAATATGATATATTTCGTCTTGATTTATCCGAATGAGAAACTCAGGTCTAACTCGAAGAATCATTGAACCTGTGATGTTCAATTGATATATTTAGGTCTCCGTTCATCCGAAAAAGAAACTCATGTCTATTTATAGTAATCTTTGAACTGGGATGTTCAATTCTGATATATTTCATCTTGATTCTCTCGAATAAGAAACTCAAGTCCAACTCTAGTAATCTTTGAACTAAGATGTTCAATTTCGATATATTTCATCTTGATTCAATTCAAAGAGAAACTTCGAGTCCAACTCTAGTAATCTTTGAACCTGGGATGTTCAAATCTGATAAACTTTTATCTTCAGTTCACCCGAACAAGAAACTTAGGTCTAACTCTAGTAATCTTTGAACATGTGATTTTCAAATCTGATAAACTTTTATCTTCAGTTCACCCGAACAAGAAACTTAGGTCTAACTCTAGTAATCTTTGAACATGTGATGTTCAAATCTGATATAATCCGTCTCAAGTTCATCCGAACGAGAAACTCAGGTCTAACCCTAGTAATCTTTGAACATGTGATGTTCAAATATGATATATTTCGTCTTCAGTTCATCCGGGCGAGAAACTCAGGTCTAATTCTAGTAATCTTTGAACCCGTGATGTTCAATTCATATATATATTTCGTCTTCAGTTCATCCGGATGAACTATTTTGACTACCGATTATAAGCTTAACCAAATTAGAAAAACAGAGGACTTTTGCAAAATCTCATTTTGGGCAACTCTATATTCGGTAGTTATATGAACTATCCTAGGATTTCGGTAAAGAGGTCCACTGTATAATCGGAAGTCAGGATACCTTCATTTACTAACGATTATAGGCTCAACCAAAATTCAAAATTCAAAAAAAAAAAAAAAACATGTTTCCAAAATCTCATTTTGGAGCGATTCTATATTCGGTAGTTATATGAAATATCTTGACTATCGATTATGCTAGGATTTTGGTAAAGAGGTCCACTGTATAATTGGAAGTCAGGATACCTTCATTTACTACCGATTATAGGTTAAACCAATGCAGTTGAAAAATATCGGTGCGGGCATGGACGTGGTATGAATACAATGCCGGTATGCTATACATGGGGTCTGGGGTGGGGGTGGGGGTGGGGGTGGGGGGGGGGGGGGGGGCGTAACCTCTCCCGGATGTGTTTGACCTGACAGGTCAGGTCACGGGGGTCTAGGGGGAAGCGCTCCCTAGCAGAGTGCGAGACAGCGTCTCGTAGAAGAAAAAAATCTACGAGAAAAATTCAATTTTAATCTGTTTTGAATTTTTTTATGGTTTTCAATCCACTGCCGGCACAGTCAATTAGTTATCGAGAATAATTGAATCGGGAGTCAGGGTACCTTCATTTACTACCAATTATAGGATAACCAAAATTCAAAACATAGAGGATTTTATTTTAGGGATAATTTATATTCGGAAGTTAAATAAACTAAATTGACTCCCGATTTTGGATTAACTTCCGATTGTAAAGGGTAGTTTGGCTATTAAAAAAACACCCCGAAAATTATATACCGATTGTGAACTTGCTTACCGATTAACCATTCTTGAGATTCGGGCTCCTGGCCAACTGGGCTAACCCCAGATGGTTAAACATTCTTATAATATATTCTTTGGTGTAATTTATGCGTGGAAATAAGCATTATTATATGATATAGATGTAAAAACAATGACCACCGTTCAATGACCTTTGTTTTTTGACGCGTGGTTAGAGATTAACCATTTGATCCCCCATAAACCAATCATGTTGGTGTCGTATGAAATAGTCATCCATCTTTGATACCCTATAACCTAAGGTTCTATACAAAGATAGACGAGAGAGAAAGTCACCCAAAACCTTATCTATTCTATTTTTTTTCTTCTCCTTATCCGCCTCCCACTTCAACTCCCACATCTTCCTCTTCATTTTTCAGAAACCAAACTTTCTTCTCCCTTTCTAAATCTGAAATAATCAGTACCCAAATCGAAACCCTAACCTTTCTCAGTAGAAACCTCAACAACAATGAGAAATATAAGAAGTTTATGTTTTAAATCTACTAAAAACAAAACCCTAAGTCAATTTTTTTATGAAGAATCCCTAATCCCGTCACCTGAAGAAGAAGAGATAAGTTTCTTAACTACCAGATCTGTAAATCTAGGCGTCGAAATCTCTAATGAGTTTTATTATTTGTTAAGATTAAAATTATAATCATGTTTTCTCTGTTCTCTGTTAGGTTGCTTGAATAAGTAAAAGAAGAGAGAAACCCCTAAACATGAGCGAGAAAAAATGAGATCAAATTAGTTCATGTTGATTCAAGGTGGGTGTATTCTCAAATCCCTTACTTTTTTATTCTCCCTAGTCTGATTTGGCTTATCAACTTGATTCAGTTTTTTTCTCTACTGTGCAGGGAAATGTGAACTACCTATTGGACTTGCTGAATGATAGAACGATGTAGTTATAATTTCTTATTATGTTCAAGGATCTGTTTCCATTTTATCAGTTTTGTTGTTTTTCCAAGAGATTTGAGTTTTTATATGCATGAAAGATTTGTCGTTTGGGTAATGAGGGTCTTATGAGGTAGGATTTTGTTTTTTAAGGTTATATATGGATCTAAAGGTATAAATGAAAAAAAAGAAAAATACATTTTTTTGATGGTTCAATTTCTTAGAGGTAATTTTGTAAATTTTTCTTTGCTTGTTCAATTTCTTAGAGTGTTTGTATGGTTTGGTTAGTGATTATTGTTGTTGCTCAATTTTAGTTCAGTTTTATTTGAGTGGCCTTTAATTTTTTTTGATTTTGGGATTTGATGTTCGCCCCCTTGGCTTGTTTAAGTGCCTATGGGATGATCAATTCCCATTAGAAAAATTTATTTGAATAAGTATTTATTTTTTTGTTTGTAAAGTGTTGATGATGATAACCTAAGGCTTGTTTCTCAAGAACAACTGCAGTTGCTTTCGCCTTTTGTCGGGCTTGAGAGCTAATGCTTTGTTGCTGGATCTCTGAAACATCATCTTTACAAACTCATTTTTTTCGAAAATCTTCGGATTTCATTTTTTGATTAAGTTTTTATAGTCCCTGAATTTGTTGTGATTTGTGAAAGATGTATCTGAATTGTAGGAGAATTTGGGCAATCTTGTAGAGAAAAAAGTTTATTGTTGATAGCTTTTATGAAGCATTCCACGCCCTAAGAGTAACCTATGGCATCAGTCATTTGCAAAGTAACAAAGCAACATTGGTTTGAAGGATTATCATGAAGCAAATAAGTTTGTATTCATTATATTGTTTTGTTTTTCCTAGTCAAAATCTTGATTTGTATGTTAATGATATGAATCGGGTATGCAGATGGATGTCGATAATTTTTTATTTATTTTTTGCTGTCATTGCATATGTCCTGCTAATTTTGGTTGAGTGGTTGGTTATTAAGAATTTGGTATTACTACATGAGAATGTAGTTAACTTGAATATTTGTTTAGTGTCAGTTCCTCCTAATAACAGTATGTTATGCCTGTCACATGTTCTGTGCCTAGTGCAGAACATAAATAGTCTATGTCCAAGTTATACCTTTGGTTGAATGTTTCGTCTTCGTATTTTGCAGTCATGTGATTGTAAGCTATCTCCTGCTTCTCCATGTGTTGATCACTGGTAAGATAAGTGTGTGTTGTTGTTGGTGGTGGACTGGTGGTTCTATTGGTAGTGTTGTTACGTGTTCAAGAAAATGAGAAATCGTATTTTTATACTTCTGTATACCTCGATAGTGATATACTTTTCTACCTTTAGAAGTATCCTAGGATTGACTTGTTTGTACTAAGCTTTGAACCTGAACATTCACAGATTTGCAGTACATTCAATTCCTTGGAAACTCTGCGGTTGAACTTTATGGGTGGACTTCAACTGCATATCAACATACATTTGTTTTCATTAGATTGATTAGTTTGACTACAGTTTTTTAATTCACTGATGTATACTTGACCATTCAGGTTAACTGATGGAGACTCTGTCGAAGATTGGAGAACAAAGTACGTCTAATTAGAGGTTTGTTTTCATATACTTTAACTCGTGATAGTTTTCTCTGTATAACTGTTTCTTATGTGCGTGGAATGTCATCTGAAGGAAATGATGTTTTTATTCTCGCATTTGAGATCAAAAAGTGCAAACATTTTGAGATCACTTTCAATGGAAAACATGCTTCACTTGAAGCAAAGGGTTCTACAATCGGATAGAGTGCAAAGATTGGTGTCTGCTGATATGGAGGAGTTAGTAAAAATTGCAGCTGTTGACAAAAGGTGGCAAAGGAATCTGAACTTAATATAATATCATATTTTCCTGTATGCATATGGTGTGTTTTATCAAATTCATTCCGATCATAACTCTTTACGCGTATTTTACTTTCGCAGGGAGGAGTTTGCTTTTTTCTTGAGAGCATAGTGCGATTTAAGAGTCTATGAAAGGCTCCAGAATGGCATAACCTAGGCCCCTAATTTCAAAAGTAAGGTATATGCTATACACTAGTTAGTAGTTTTAAATCTCAGTTTCTCAGGTAGTAGTTCTTTAACATTCAGGTTTCGTGTTGCAGGGGGTATTTAGATGGTATCACTTACAAAATATCGAAAGAAGATGAAAAATTGACGGTAAGGAACTTGTATCTTTAGCTCAAATTACTTTTGTGAGTTTTTACAAGGAAAACTGTTGTTACCGGATCCAGGTCAACAACTAAATTACCTTGATAGATATGCAGGAATTATAACATGAGTTGCACACAGTCAACAGATCATAGGCGAAGGCCTGAGAAAGTACAACACTTGCAGCTAATTGGAAAAAAGGTCAAAAAACTTAAACCCATTTCTCTTGTACACTTTCTCAATGTTCTATAACATTCGTTATGCTTTCTCTTGGGAGATAATCAAACAAAACTCTTTGGCTTAAGATTTCCATTTTTTTGATGTTTTGTAGAGGTTAGCCTCATGTTGCTCAATATTGAGCTGAACCACCAAAAGAAGCTTGTAAGGAATCTGCAAAAGAAATCTTTTTGTTTGAAAGATTTAGGTAAATATTTGTGAACTACTAATTTTCTCTTCATTACTTGGAATAAACTATCATGGTTTGGAGAAACTATGTACATCTTGTAGTGTACTTTGCACTTTGAAATGAAGTGATCTTCTGTTAGTGAAATACGAGGAACATGAAGCCGATGAAATTAAAAATTCTCAAGAGTACTGATGACGTTGTTTCCATTTCAGGTTATAGGAAAACTTATTGGGGCCATTAAGATAACGCATCTACGGATCTCATAAGCGTTCGGAAGTAACTGTACGTGGTTATAAAGAATTTATCACTATATCCTCTAATAATTAACTACTTGGTCTATTTAAAGCTTTAAATTTATATAATTTCTGAGTATCATAGTTCACTTGCATTCTTAAACAGGTATCAGCAGTAGACCAAAACAAAATTCTTAAAGGTTGGGTCCATGAAAATTATTCCGGTCATCTGACAAAGGTTAGTTGTTAACCAAGTCATGCATGTACTCGTTCAATTTTTCAAATTTCATCTAATTCACTTCAGCTCATATACAAGTGCCTAATATGCATATAATAAAAACAAAACAGTCTCTCCACCGTGCCCCTGCCTGCAATTTCAAATTTGAAATCCTAGTTTCATCATTGTTCATGGCCGTCCTATTTTATTCTCTTCCACTGATCCTTTGTGCTTTACTTTAGTTTATAGATGAAAAGGAGGATTTTCTATTTCAATTATGAACTACTAGGTTCTTTGGAATAAAGATAATAGTGATCTTGAAATCTATCCGCGCAGGAAAAAAAGGGGGTGTCTATTAGTTTGTTCACACTTATTTTTTGGTGCCTAGGAAGTTTGTTTTGCAATCATATTTGTTTCTTTGTTCATAATGAGTAGAATGATTTTTGTAATTGTGTCTGTATGAATTGTAAGTTGCGAGAATGTTCGACGGATTGAAAAATCCAAGATTGCAGGCATGTATTTCAGGTTTGGTTGTTGTATTGCAGGCCTGTGTTTCAGGTTTAATTGTGAAGGCCTGTGTTTCAGGTTTAATTGTGCAGTCCTGTAAACTGGAAGCCCAGGTCCATGAGAATGACCTGGACTATCCATTTTTTTTAATTGTAATTGAAATAATTGTCACAGATATAATTGTGACGAAAAATGCGAAGAAAAAACACGTGTCATCATCTTAATTCCATTACAAATGAGAGTGAGTTTAAACGTTACAATAATAGTGACAAAAAGATGACAGGTGTCCATAGTGAATTTGTTGCAAAAATTATGCAACACTTATATGTGTTATTGTAATTGTAAGAAAATGTGACACGTGGAAAAAAGAAATTGTTGCCTACGTGGCGGCGTATGACACATGTCATTACCGAATTGTTGCAAAGTGAGAATAACAATTAAACCTGTTATAATTACTGTGACAAATGTGCAACGTGTCGCTATTTTAAAATTAGGTTAACTGTTACGATTAATTATTGTAACAGTTTATAACTGTGATTGTAACCCAAGTTTGTCACAGTTAAAACTGTTGCAAAAAAAAAATAACAAAAAAAATAACAGCGTTTCTGTCACGGCGTATATGTGTTACAAATTTTTTTAGTAACGGATATACCCTGTGACAAAATCCGGGATTTGGTGTAGTGCATATGGGTTTCTGGAATTGAATTACAGGGAGAAGAATGGTGGTGCTTGAGGAGCAGGTTGAGATTGAAATGATTAAAAGCTAGTGATAGCTGTTACTTCTTATAATGGGTTATTGAAATATGTTGATGTGGATAGATGGAGAAATTCAGGACTGTTAGCAAATATTTGAGGCAAATTCTGCAATTGAAGATTGTGAATCTCTGAGTACAAGCAGTCAGCTGGTGATGTTGCAGATGCTTAATGAGTATGGCAAGTGAGAAGTCTAGATGATTGTTAGGCATTGATTGAACTTGAGATGGATATTGAAGATGAAATTTGGGGATTGATTTGAACCTGAAATGCAATTGTGAATAGTGAAGTTCAAGTACAAGATGAATAGATGTATTCCTAGGTTGTGTGACTGCAATGGCAGGAGGAGATTCTGATGCCAGCTAAAATGAAGGATAGATGGATGGATGTAGTTCTTGGAATGGAACTGTAATGAGGCAATGACACTGGTTGTAATTGGTATTGAAATATTTGAGCTACAGATAAAAATGGTGGTTATTGAAGGTTGTCTCTGCTGAGATTGGAATGGAATTGCAATTGAAATAAAACTGTTGGATTAACAAATGAGCTGAGATGGTGGTTGTAAGATCAAGTTACAAAGAACTTAGTGGTGATGTTGTTACTACTGGGGCTTGTAATGAATTGCTGCAGGTGGAGATATGGCCAAGTTCTGTTGCTGGATATGGAGTGATGACAGCACCACCATGTTATGCACATAACATGTTCAGCTTGAAGTTGTGGGTCTATTGAACAAGGCATGTAGTGAATCTAATGCTGTGAAGCCACTGGTTCTAGTTTTTGTAGCAGTGCCTAGATAAGAATGGCAGGGATGGCTGTTATGTATTAGTCTTGGGCAGAGATGCAGCTGGTTACAAGTGTTGCCATGATAGGAGTTGAAGTTGTTGTTTCATTGAAACGTGGTTGAGTTCTGGCAAGTACATGAATTGTGCTGAGTACAAGACAGGGATGTGGAGTATTGGTTATGCATACAGTTATGGGTTTGAGCTGTAATTGAGAAAGCACATGGAAATTAGAAATACAGATATTGTAGGGTAGGCAGTTATGGGTGCTTGTACTAGAATGCAAGCCACCTTGGAGCATCATAGGTGTTGGCATTTTCAAGTAAGGCAGTGAAGCTGAGTTGATGCAGCTAGAACTAAAGTCGAGTTGGTTTGATGGCAGTCTAGCTGGTGTTCGCAATGAAATTGGCTAAATGGGAGAAGCAGCATGGCTTGGTGGTAATGGATTAGCAGCCGTTATGGCTGGAACTGAAGCTGCAGAAGAGCAGGGAAGGCACAACCATCTTGGCCGTGAACTGCAACATTTGGCTTGGACTAACTCATGTCAACTGACTTGGTTGACATCGAGTTGACTCATCACTGAATCGTTTCAACTCGATGTGACTCGCTGAGCTTGACCGAGTTGACCCGGTTGACCGATTTGACCCGTTGATTGTTTGACTTTTTAGGTGGCCGGCGGCGACTTTCCGGCCAAAACACCAGTTTTCCGGTGACCGTTTTTGGGACAGATTTTCTACACGGGTTTCTCTCACTCGTGGGCTGGGTGAATTTCCAACTAATGGACTTTGAAGACTTGGACCTAATTTTGGAAGGAAGAAAAGCTACAAAAACAAAAGTTCTACTAACTTTTGGAGATCACGTTTTATTCTATTCTTGGAGCTTTTGCAGAGAACTACTTCTAGGGTTTTCTTTCTTTTATGTTTCATCTATTTTCTTTGAAAATTATGATGATGAACTCCATGAATATGTGTATCTAAATACAACTATTGGTTATGGGATAAAGTTGATTTCTTCAAGCATGTTATTTGATTCTATGATTTAGTTTTGTCTCAATTCTATCGTTTATGATTCATTATTTATATTATCATATGATTTGAATGCTAGTTTGGTTGAGTCCGGAATCAATTGGATTTGTTTTCATCTCTATAGCTATATTAGGGTTTTCAATACGTAAAAGTTGTTATATCTGATTTTTAGTAGCGTCTTGTGGTTAATACTTGTAGTGATACATATTTTTAATCGCATATGAATCATAACCTTTGTTAAAACGAATTAGTGCTTTTACACGTTTGTTTGCATTGATTAGTCTTATTTCATAGAACTTATTGCTCTTAGGGAGTTAAATCTAATTGTGCTTTTACACTTTAGGTTGCTTTTTAAGAAGATTTCACAATAGCATCTTTTAATGTTGTTTGTGATAAAATCAGGAAATAAACGGGATACTCTTGCAATCAAGATATCCTATGACTTTTGATAATTGCGAGATTAAATTACCAATTCTAATCATAGATGAAAAATACATGTTTGTGAATGATACTATCCCTTGACCAATATCTTCTCCTTATTGATTATTCAAATTATTTACTTTGCTTTATTTAGTTTTATTACTTTGATAAAAAAAAAACGCACCTTGGGTTATTTGGTTACTTAAGAATATGAAAATTGCATAACAACAATCGCCTCTCTGTGGATACAAACTCTTTATTATCACGTACTTCATTCATATTTAGTAGAGTGAGAAAGTGAAATTATTTTTGACGCATACGACATGCATCAATGACATCGACATAATCTTGTATATATTGTTATGATTATGTGAATGATTATGGTGAAGATTTCGTCATAGGAAACAATGTTTTACATTCTTTTAAAGGATGTACATTCATGAACTTGTTTTAGGAATCGAAAGGGAAATCATTAGGCTTATTGGTTAGTTTATTCATTGCAAATATTTGGATGACCAATATGTGTGAGTTAATAGAACCGATCTTAACTTTGTTATGTACCTTGGTATAACTAATCACAATGCCTGACTTATGATTTGGTACGATTGGTTTTCATTAATTGGTGTAACTGATCCTAAGTTAATCACCATGTGATGATATGATCAATCCTTGTAATTGGTGTGACCGATCCTAGTAATTGGTGTAACCGATCTTAGTAATTGGTATGACCAATCAAAAGTGTTGTGTAATCGATCTTTGTAACTGGTGTAACCGGTCCTAGTATCTAGTGTGACCGATCACAAGCAATACCATGTGTTTATGGAATCGATCCTAGTGACTGGTGTGACCGATCACAAGTATGTCCTGTTAGATCATAACTAGGTTAAACTCACCAAGCGTTGGCATGTCAAGTTTGGTTGTCATATTTTAGTATGTCAAAAATCATCTAAAGTCACTTGATTATATACTAGAGTCAACTTCGTTTAGGTTAGACTAGAATGTTGAGACATACAAGTATTACTCCGAAGACCTGAAGAATGTGAAGAAGAAGCGAACTAAAATGACAACATCATCTTTCCTCTTGAGGTTAGTAATATTGACTTGAACTGTTTCATTCCTAGATTGAGCAAGAGGATAGGATAGGGGTAACACCCATTGATTTGACTCTGCGTGAAACATTGCAAGAGTTAAAAAAAGAAAACAGACTATGGAAGTCCACATTACATAAGAGACCGCAAATGAGTAATAAAAGTGTTATTCTACATCAGCGTGCATGATCTTTACATGAAGGTTGGCGAGCGCGACGGTTACGAAATGATCACGATATGACACATGAATCATCCAATAGGAAATCTCCTGACACTAGTAAAAAACTGGGCTTTGGTGACAGTTCGAGTTTCAAAACTGTGACAGGTCATGTATGAACTGTCACCAAAGAAGGGATGGTGAGATATAGGTAACAGTTTTTTACAAAAACTATCACTAATAATGGTGAATAATTGTTACAGTTTTATAACTGTTACCGAATAAACTTAGCATGGCAGTTTTTTTTATAAATGTCACGGTATATGGTTTTATGATAACAGTTATAAACTGATGGTATTCTTCTAGATATTTTAGCAGTTTTACTTTTACATGAAAACTGTTATCTTATTATAAGCTTATAATAATAGTTTTAATAAACACTGCTACTAAAAAGGTCATATATAAAATTCGGCTGAGATCTCGGGAAAGTAATGAATGGTGCACGATCCATGGTCAATGGTCCAACTGTTTCCTTCTTTCCACGTTCTGCCGTATAAGCCTAAAACGAAATCTTATCTTTAGTCCCACTATTTTTGACCAAAATAAGAAACCAACGCCTCGTGAAATCCCTGGAAGAAAAAAAAATAAAACTGAAAACCTTTCTTCATCATCACCATTATACCCTCTTAATATCTCTTACTGATAGATAAAATCGAGACCCTAGATATCAATCAGCGAGTCATGGAAGACCAAATTACATCTCTATAACAGTGCAAGATAATAACAACAATGATTTTAATTTTGTTACTTCTTCACCTTATTCATCACCACAGATTACTGAAATTGGTGTCGTTTCATATGCAGATCCTTCTCCCGATGTTAATCAATCTAAAGATGATGAAATTCAAGTAAGTTTTGAGTTCAATTTCATGGATTTCTAATAAACTTTCTTAAATTAGTTGAAATTTGATTAATTCTTACAGAACTTAGTGATTGAGAATGGGGATTAAAGAATCAGAGGTATGAACGAAAGATCTGAGAATTAGACCAACAGAAGATTCTATCAAAATTGAAGAACCAGGGAGTCAATTCTGTTGCCCTATATGTTACTATATATAAGGACGTGTGTAACCCAGATCGCCTTGATAACCAAAGTCTTTGAAGTAGTACTTATCGGTTCTGTTATGATTGGTCCTCTAGCCAAAATATGATATGAAAACTCTGATCTTGTGTAAGTACTCTTTCCCCGTTATATTTAAAATTTTCAATTTTGGTATTTGGGTGCTTATGTTACGAGAAGATAGCGATTACAGAAATTATTGGTATTTGGGTGTTTATGTTGTTAGGAGCAGATAACGATTACAGAAATTATTAGATTATGGATTATGTTTTCAAACCAATACATAGAGAAAAGAGTATTACCAGAAAAGAGACAATCCAAGAGCCAGAGCACTAGAGAGTGCGAAATTCAATGATTTTGATTGCAAATTTGAAACCCATTTTTCCGTAGAATTGGAAAGTGAAGAGGAAATTGATGAATTAATTCTGGATTTCGTCAAATTTGGGCTTTGTTTAGATGTGAGAGATGAAGGTAGAAAATAAGCCATTTTTGTTCACTGTAGTTAGTATATTATTTAAGAACAGAAATTGGATAGGAATAGTTTATCCGATCATTATTGCTGTAGACATAAATTATTGTCTACACTTATGGAAATGTTTGAAGCCGCATGTCAAATTTTCATTCAGCAATTTGCTTTGCGTTTTGATACAAATATCTGCAGGCATCTTTTTTATTGGTAGACCCTAAAATTGATACTAGACATAGTTACAAATTCAGCCTAGCAGACTGGTGCATGATCCTATGCCCTACCAAATGCTAAAGATACTCTTGTATAGCAGAAGTTTTTGTTTATCGTCTTCACTTGATATGGATTATGTTAGAAATTATGATTATAGATAAATAGGATCATTTTCGAATATTTGTATCGCCATGGTAAGAATATAAAGTATGGCTAAGATTCCGCGTATATGGTGTCACACCAAATTTTTTGATCAGTTATAATTTGTGGTTGAATTGCATTTTTGAATGATAATAATAGTGCATGTACTGATAGGTGGTATGATTTGTGTCACCTTAAAAATTTGTTGGATAATGTGCACGAAAAGAACTAGTAAAATTTTATTGTCCCAAATTTTACGATCAATTAGATTAGCACTTTCACTTGACCTTACATCATGTTGCTAATTGTGGTCATAGGTAAAACAGAATCATGCTTAACTCATTTATTTCGCCATTTTTCTGCGTAATGTACATCTCAGAGAACTAGCAAAAGAAACTTATGCAAGAGGTGCGAAGGAGTTACACACTTACTGCAACCATTGTGCTGACACCGTGGGCTTCGAGTGGGTAAGGATGTACACTACAACACTCTCTATGATTATTTAAATACTAATTTACTTTCACATAGTTTCCTGATGATTATAAACATACCTTGATTAAGTACCAATAGTAATAGATCAAATCTGATGGATTTTTTTGCACTTCCCAACCATCTATTGACTACTATCGACCAAAGACCAACTACTTAAAATAAGCACACCAATTCTTCCATCACTGTTTGGCTAATCTATCTTTTAATTCCGGAGAATTGCTTTCCTATCTTATTTTTTCCACAGTGCTCTCCTAGTTTGACTGCATTTTGCAAACCCTTTGCTAACAGACTCTCCGTTGTATTCTTAGATGCCCATCTTTCCACTCGTTTGGTCCCAATTACGCGCCCTGGATCTTGCACTCTCACCTGAGATCTGCAATAAATTCAATTTATATTGTATGTATTGGGACAATTAAAAATTTTACTTGTAGCTAATTTATTAAAATGTTTGTGATTCTCAGGATATACAGTTTTCATCGTTTATATATACGTTTTCAATATGTAGGTCTTACAGTTCCACAACTATTTTTATGCATTTAGCATTGAATTAACAGTATGAAAAGACTATTCATTTATAACTGTGCAGATACAATGCAAGAACCCTAACCCATGTATAGAGGAATCGGAACTACTGTGATTTGGCAGATTTCCATAAAAGGTAACGAAAAAAAAATTGTTTTGATTGGTAGAGCTTTGGCTTCCATTGCTAGTAATACATTAGGTAATGTTTTTTATTTCTAAGTTTGATTATTTAGTTTTCTATCATTTACTAGCAGTGAATATTATTTAGGATTTAAAATCAAATTCTTGATTAATTTGGCATTTAGGACAGTGCGTGGTTACCTGCGAAAATTCTAGTATTTTATCATTAAAAGGCCTAAAGAAGGATGATGTCATAGATATGCATGTGCTTCGTGAATGAGGCCACCTGCAAGTTCTGCAACTAAATTTGTCCCTTGTTTGATTTTCTTGCATAGTTTTTACTGGTCTTCTAAGCTTTATCCTTTTGCCTTAGTCTTTTGACAAAAGGTTATAATGAATGCATCCTGTAGAACTACTAATAATGTCACATTAGAGCTTCACATTAGATTTGGATACAGATGCCTAAGTGAAAATCGTCATTTAGCACACCTCTCAATTGTATGCTAGAAATCTGAATCATTTGCATAAGTGAAAACTTAGAACATTAATTAAACCATTTCTAAGCACAAACTAAGGTTTTTATGACGATGAGTTCTCAAAATCGATATGGTTTAGGATGAATAATGTTCAGTTTCATTTCCTTTTCTTGGCATGTTTTGGTATGTCGCTATAACTCTTGGAGATGTGATACTTTGCAGGCATCAAAAGTGTTTTGCTTCAGGACGTCGTCACAATGGCGAGAAAAAGTCATCATTTACACAAGAGGCGGTGGAAGTCACTTTAGAGAATTTAGGTGTACAAATTCTCTTCCAATGTAACGAAACAAAGATACAAGTTACTTATTTGCTTTTAGCTTCTTCTTCTTTTTGTATCATTCTGTTGATCCTTGAATTCTAGAAATAAAAAATTATTTATTAAAATATAATTGTCATTTTGGTACTAATTAGTTTACTTGGTATATCACTTAACAACTGTACCATGAACTCACTACAGATAAGTGACATTTAACTCATTTAATAGGATCGAAGGTGACAGTTTTATGTAGAAAATCTTACCTACTATGACGGTTTCAGGAAAAACAACGTCACCTTAGTACATGAAAAACGAGTATTTCATGACAGTTTTATTTGAAAGATGTTACATTAACTTGCAAACAATGGCAGTTTAGGTAAGAAACCGTTACCTTAGTGTAAGAACCTGAGTTTCCGATAACAGTTTTATTTAGAAAATGTTACCGTAAATCTTTAACAATGACGGATTTATGAAGGAACTGTCACCTTATAGTGATGATTCTGTAACAGTTTCTTATAGACCTTTCGTAACAGAGGCTTTGGTGACAATGCAATTTTTTTTGAAAACTGTCACATAAGTATTTCAGTGACAGTTTTAAACTGTCACCTAAGCCCATATTTGTACAACATCAAAAATGTTCCTACAACACTTTTCGAGATTTGTATTGAAATATATAATCTTAACCGTTGGATGAGTCAAGATTTATACCTGATAGATGAATTGTAGACCGTTTTGATAACTTACAATTTTTCTCGTGATGCGTTCTTGGTGATGAAAAGTTTCATGCTCAACTCTCCAATGATCTTGGCTTTCTAAATATTCTTGATGAATGAAGAGGGGGATACTTGCAAGGACACTCTGATGCCTAAATGAGTAAGAGCTCTAAGAAGGTTTTAGTGGAGAGAAAAGGATTAGAAAATGTGTACCTTTCCGGTTGGAATTCCACCTCTATTTATATGTCGGAGGAATTGTATCTAGTCCATTACTAGTCTGCTTTCATTTTGATAATGTATCTAGACCAAATGCTCTCCAGGTTCATCTTTATTTGAAGTCAGAATTATGTATCTAGACATTAAAAATGTACTTAGTCCAATAAATAATCGATATTCATCCCCTCATTTCAGGATGACCAAATTAATTAATGTATTTGGACTAAATAGACGTCCAGATTAATTCTAACTTCCTGATTTGAATTATACCGGGTCTTACCATCAACAAATTCATCCATTTTTTTAGGATACAATGAATTTAATCACCTTTAATAAAGGCCAACGGATTAGGTTTTTAACCCTTAATAAATTTAGGCTTCAACCCATACCATGATCAAATTAAATGTTGTTGTTTAAGGCTAATGGGCTGAAGACCCTATTAAGCCCATTCGATATTTATGTGGTTCACACAACTGCCATTTAAAGATTAACCAGGGCATGATTGCTACAGCTATATAGTGCCCGTGACGAATAAGGCATTAGTTTTACTATATGTCATACTCTATCCGTCCTAGTTTACTTGCATAAATTGAGTCTTTTTTAATAAATTTGTACCAAAAAATTTCTATACGTCCCACTAAAATTTTCTGATTATCAAGAAATAAACAAAAACTAGGATATTAAAATTTGTATATGAAACAAATAATTTGGAAGATTGATGGTGTATGTGGAAGTAATTTGAATTTCATTCAAGTTTTTGCAAAATACAATTTAGGCAAGTAAACTAGGATGGAGGGAGTATTTAGCATGGTCTTTAAATGAGAGTTCCAATATCACATTCACTTAGTTTGCAGTTCCTACATATATTTCAAGGCTCAAAACTGAAATCTCAATTACTTAAATAAAAAAACATCTGTTGCTTCATTTACTGAAATCTCAATTATTCAAAAGAGTAAGAAAAGAACCATTACATTAAAGACACCAACAAGTAACTAAATTAGCAAATACCATAATATTAATAAATCAGTTATGTGCTACTACTAAACATGCACAAGGCTCTCCACCAGAGTTGAAACCGTGGAGATTGCCGGATAGTACTCCAACTTACTGATATAAATCTCTTTGCAAGACTTGGTTTTCCAATTGTAAAAATGGCGCGTGAAGTTAGAATCATCGTAGGATTCTATGACTATCTGGTCTGTCCCTCCAACTGAATGAAAACAGAGATCCCGATCGGCGCTCCATAAGCAAGGTAATTCAAGAGTAACTTCTGTCCAATTATGGTTACTGCCAGTACCCATGCTAGTATTCTTCTCTTTGTTCCCATCATGAACACCATCAAATACCCAGAGCTTGGCAGTGCAATCACTCATTCTACTCAATAGAGCTATGCGACCTGCCAGTTCTATTAAATAGTTATGACTAGCATCATCTCGATAAACATCCTTTGGTTGATTAAGGATGAAATTAGGGACCTTGATCACTCTGAACTTCTCAGCACCAACATCAAATGCCACTATCTTGTCATTACCGGTCTCTCCTGCTTCCATAAATGTTGAAGTGCAATAATATATAAAACCATTCAGATAAACTGTGTGTTTGCGTCGGTATTCCTCAACTTTAAGTTCAAATGGTGGGAGCTCAATCCTTCTCCATTTGTTGTCTCCTACAGTCAAGACATCACACGCAAAACTATAACAGGACTTGTTGATGAAATCAACCATGCGCCATATACGTATCACCTTGTGCTTCTTTGTGGCAGGATCGAATCCCATTTCATAATAAGGTGTTCTTTCTGGTCTTTTTTCTTGATCTTCAACAACATTCACTGACAACTTCGATTCAATCCATGGTGATACTTCTTGGGTGCTGACATTGCATATGCAAACACTAGAGTATTTTCCTGCTGACTGAAAACCAATTAGTCCATTTACAGGTCCAAAAAAGCCTTCATTCCCATATGCATATTCCATCCTACTTATTGTGTCAAGGGATGATGGTGCTGTTGTTGCTGCCCTTCCTTTGCTCTCAAGCATTAAATCAACTATGTCGAGATGCAATTTTAAATGAGGTATTTTGTATTGGTTCTTCCATTTGCGTCCATACCAATTTCTCTGTAGAAATAGGCTTGGACGTTCAGATAGTATTGGAACAATGAAAAGAATTTTGGGATGTTTCTTGGACTGGTTCAAGTGTAAATCAATAAAGTACGGGTCTTCCTCAATGAGGAACCGCCAACGTTTACATACACATTTGAATCGTAAAAGTGACTTAACTGGTAGTCTGCTTAGTATCTCGCATACAATGGCACTATCATCATGGAAACTACTACTAGCAGCAGTACTATTTAATGGTATTGTGCTATTAGCCTCGGTTAGATGGGATGTATTGGTGTATATTTTCTTTTTTTTGGATTTTTTCTTTTTGCTGCGACGCTTTGATTTTCTTTGTACCCATTCTTTGTTTCTTTTTACAAAATCCCCAAAACTCAAAAATAAAAGATATGGCAGAATCAACAATGTTATCATCACTAACACCATATAACTTGGGCTCAAACGAATATATATGAAAAATCCTAAACCAGGATGAGGAGAGAGCTGCATACCACTGATTTGTTCCTTCACCCAAATTCCTTGATATCGAGAGAGCGGAGCTGATCAAGATCGAAGATAAGTTAGGGTTTTGTATCATGGGATCCTGGGAGGTAGTTGATTGAAGAGTGAAATTCATGGATGGATGCCCTTTTATATTGGAAGACAGAGATCGATCCTTCAATTCTCGCAACCGTGTAGTTTCCTAACTTAAACAGATTTGGTAACTAGGTATTTCCTAATTGGAATCTGATAAACAGATTTGGTAACTAGGTATTTCCTGAGTCTGATCATCAAGATTAAACAGGAGTTAGGGTTTTGTCTTTAGAGATTCGTAACAGGAGGCGGTGGATGAAGAAATATGTTACTCCTACTATTAGGACTACAAAATTCTGGATTTGTAACACCCTCCGTCTAGAAAGAGGTGGAGGAGTAGGCTCTGGTTTAAGAGATTTTTTGTCTGCGTTTCTTTCTCATCGGTATTCCGGTTTTAGGCTATTGGTGTTACTCTAACCGTTTAGATTAGCAATTCACGTCAGCTAGGACAACCTCTTTAGTCTTATGAGAGTGCTAATCTAGTTGTCAGATTAGCAGTCCACGTTATCTGGGATCATTGTCCAGTGCTCAACTGTTCAGTGCAATTAAAATCAGCCGTCAGATCAAATTTTGTGATTTTTGTGAGCCGTCCAGCTTAAAGGTCACCCTTTAGCGCTTCAATCTCGCTGCTAGTTCAATTGTGAGCACATGCTAGGAGAGAGAACTAGTGTTAATTTTTAGGCCACTTTTTTTTTTTTTTGAATTGCAACACTTAACTGCTAATCTAGCAGCTCAATCTAGCCCATAGGACTTAGCCTTACGCATTTCGTTTTTCTTTCTGGCCGATGCTTTGGTCTCTATTGATTGATTAATCTAAGTTCATGTTTCGTGCACCTTTTTCCTTTTTCCATATATTTTTATTTTTATGAAAAAAAAATGAAAAAAAAAAAACTAAAGAGTTTTTAGCCATGATTATAATAGGTGGAAATTTCTGAGGAACCCATTTTTCATTTTTCTTTCTTCTAAAAACTCATCATCAACATGGTATATATGTGTAGTCCAAATTGTAATATCTAGAACAAGTAGTTTTAGATTAGATTAAAATTATTTTGAAAAAGATCTAAGTTAACCTTAATTGGTTAGTTAGTATTAATAACAAAATTAAAATTAAGGATATTTTGACTTTGGGTCATTGAAAAGTGACCATAATTGCGTTTGGGGTCATCAAAAAAATTTAATTAGAGTTATTAATTAGAGTTAAAATTAAGGGCTTGCGGCGCAGCTTGTTGCTCGCTTGCCTTCTATGTAATAACTCATGAATCTGTTATTAATCTCTTTAATTTTTCATAATTAGAGTTTGGGTCACGGACCGTCATTTACTGTTTTGACCGTTACTAAAATAATTTTTAATTTAATTAATGGGAACATTATTTAAATACCCCTCAAAATTCGTCCCTTAAAATATACCCTTATTCAATTTTTAAAAATACCCCTACATTCTGAAAAGTGGAAGCAACTAGTACAAGTTGCTTTCAGAAGTGGAAACAACTACCACAAGTTTCTTCCAGAAGTGGAAGCAACTTCCACAAGTTGACTCCAAAAAAATTATTTTTTACCCCTCAGGGGTATTTGTGCAAGATCAACAAAAATTGAGGGTATTTATAACATTCCCACTTAATTAATTTGTATACAATTAATCTAAACCGTTAGATGAGATAGGTTCTGTGTGGTAGAGATGGTTCTAAGTTTTTCTTCTCTTTGAGGATTTTTATCGAACACTAGAGGTGCATGGATCTTCATCGTGCACCAATTCATGATTGGTTGCTCTGTACAAAAACGTGATTTCAACAAACAATACCATACTTTGACTAGGCTAGATATGATGGGATACACAGCCTTATGGTGTCTGTGATGCCCAATTCATAAATTTAAATTCATTGTCTATTGTGCATACACGATGGAAGTCGCTTATCATTTCAAGTTGAACATTTAGATCAACAACCTGACCAACATCTAATAACCAAGAGATTAAATACCGTTGCATTACAGAACAAGAAGATGACCCATCTTTGGCCTGTGAATAACCACCAGTAAACATCGTTCGAACTACAATTGTATGAGTATTTTTATAGAGATAAATATCCCCCAACCATGAATTAAAAAAAGAAGAGAAAGGGACAAACAAAATGTAAATCAATCAATTTTCGCTTTCCATTAAGCAATTGCAAAATACGAGATATTATACCCTTGTATTTTAGGTTGCGCAATCATCAACAGAGCTCTATTAATGAAATTATTTTGGAAAGTACAGCAAGGAAAAGAGGAATAGTCATTGTTCTTTCAAGCTCAATTAATAAAGAAGAATGGTGAGTGGATTTATTACTACAAACATCCTCCATATGGCCTGGACTGAGAAATGTTATGACAGATGTGCAGAATAATTCAAGATGGATAGTAGGAGATGGTCAAGACATTAATTTATGAAATGATGCTTGGATTAAGGAAAAATCACTGAGTAATATCTTCCCTGACAATGAGTACATAATGCAACATCAACATATAAAAGTAAGTGCAATCTTAATAAATGGTGAGTGACAAATTCCAGTTGAAATGCTACATTTTTTTGGTACTCAAGATTTTCCTATAGTGGATGGTCAAAAAGATAGAAGAATATGGAGTTGTACAATATCAGGTAACTTCAGTGAAGCTTCAGTTGCTCACAGTATAAGATGCAAATTTCCCATTAGTAATGATTTCAAGCAAATTTGGAAAGATGGGGTTCATCCAATAGTAGCAGGAGTTGTATGGAAAATTGCAAGAGAAATCTATGCCACTGATGATTTATTGAAGAAAAAATGAAGAAACATAGCCTCCAGATGCTATATGTGTTTTCAATTTGAAAAAACTCTAAATCATTGTAGATGGTGGATTTTCGACAAGGGCTAAAATCGTAAACCCATAATTATACGTATTCCTGATCCAGCAGTCAGATGAATATTGAGGCTCATGTCTCTTATCGAAAGCATGAAAGCTCATGCCACGGGAATCTCTGACTGAGAATACTGTCTCTTAGAGTATATGTAGATGTGTAGTCTCTCAGCTGAGGAAACGACATATCTTATGAATACTGAGCAATTTCAGTAATTACTTTTATATAGAATCGAAAGATTAGACGGTTCCTAGACAGCTTGCCTGCTAGTATAGAGCAATAACGTCTTCAGGATGTAACAATGTTTTCCCTAACTATATAAAAGAAATATAACGCTTCAACAAGCTCATATCACTCAATTATTGAATAATTAATACTCCTAGACGATCGTACTAGTATAGAGCTATCAATTAATTATTCTTAAAATCATTTGATTCATTAAATGAATCCCTAGAAAATATTCAATATTTTTCATAATATTTCGTTACTTCAATTTATGGTTTTTCCCAGCAGAATTCCATGGGTTAGTAATAGATATTAAACACACGGGCATCTGAGCTACCTTCGAGTAAGCCTCGACCAAAACGGTGCAGATGTACTCGACAATAATGCATTAGCAAGCACCTGAATGCGCAAATGAGTATTTCAAAATACGATGAGACGATGAACTTATGCAAAATAGGAAGAAAGTGATAAATAATAAAATATTAGTCAAGGCGCTAGGGGATTGGACCCACCGGCCGGCCAGTCACGCCATGGACAGTCCCACGCCCACGCCCAATTCTATATTTTATCATATTTTTATTTATTTTCTTTGATCGCATAAAAATCATTTCATTTGAACAAATATCCTTGGTTTTAAGGAAACTCCTCCGTTTCATGGTGTTTCCTTCGCAGCAAGGAAATAATACTCCCTCCATTCCATTTTAGATGATGTTTTAGGGTTAGTTTTAGTTTTTTGTTCCACAATAGTTGAAAGTTTTCATATTTTTCTACAAAACTACCAATTACACCCTTACATATTGTCTTGGAACTATAAGTTTTTTTTTAAATGCACTAATAACAATTAATGTTTGAAGACTTTTCTCAAGGGTATAAATGGAAAATCTTCATATATCTCTCAATTTCTTAATTTGCGTGAAAACTCAAAAAACATCATCTAAAGTGGAACGGAGGGAGTATAAAATTGGGAAAGGTGTCACGAGGCTGTGTCTGCTAGCCGGCCGGCTATGCCCTAGTCATGGCCGGTCCCACACCTCATGATTCCTCAATATTTTGTTATTATTTCCCTAATCTCATGAAAACTCCTTAATCTCATGATATTTCCTTGATCCCATGAAAAATAATATAAAATTAGGGAAACTCGCGGGACCGGTCCCTAGTCGGCCGGTCATTCCCTAGCTGGTCCCACACGCCCTATTTTTTTATTATTATTTTTTATGTTTCCTTAATCCCATGAAATTCCTTGATTTCATGATGTTTCCATCAAATCATTAAAATTCCTTCAAATCATGAAATAATACATTAAATTAGGGAAAACTCACGGGACCGGGCCCTAGCCGGCCAACCACGCCCAAGTCGGTCCCACACGCCCTTATTTTATTTTCCTCATCTCATGGAAACTCCTTGATTTCAACAAAACTCACTGGTTTCAACAAACTCCCTGGTTTTATGATATTTCCCTAAAATCATGAAAAAATATATAAAATTAAGAAAAATGTGACGGGACCGGGCTCCTTGGCCGGCCGGTCATTCATTGGTCATAGCCGGTCCCACACTTCATGATTCCTTCATTTTTTATTATTTTTCCTTCATCTCATGAAGTTTTGACGGTTTTAGCAGAATCCCTGATTTCTTCATATTTTCTCAAAATATTGCTCAAATGCACACCAGAAAATATCAAAATTCCCAGAACAGAGATACGAGCACTTTGGTGATGTGAGCATGTTACCTTGCCCGACCAAGGTTGACTCTTTGGCTTGCAAGGAGCCGGTCCCATGCATTTTCACAAATTGACCTAATTTGCACAATTGCACGTATTAGGTCCAAAACTCTTCCAAACAACCTGGAACTTCATAAGACGATCGATATTCGGTCCCGTGACCACCCAGGTCCGATTTCATGACCCCTTGGTCGGTCCGATTAAACCAGCATTTATTCATCCTTTCACCAACTGGTCTTCAAGAGACTTTTTTTTTTCTCACTTGAGCATGTGGGCGCTACATGGTCGATCCATAATCCCATGTAGCCGGTCCCTCCTTTACTTCGTGTTTAATTTTCAATAAACCACCAATTGGTTATCAATTGATCAAATTAGGGTTTTGAGTCCAAGGTTCATAATTCCAGATTCAAACGCTAATAATTTTACGTTGATCTCATAATCAACATTTTATTAATTATACTCGGTTCAGTTGCCAGTATTCTGATTCAATATCTTATTTGGTCATGCTACCAATAATTCATCAAGCGAGCAATATTTGCTCAGATGAGCAATATTTTCTCAAACTAAGGAATACTGGTTCAACTATCAATATTCAACAACTCATCGAACAAGCAATATTTGCTCACGTTAACTGTCAAAGTTTATTCATACGTTATACCTCTGTCTCAACAATAGACACGTCTGAGTCTCAGAATATTTTCAAATCATGTTCGGCTCAACAATATAAGCACTCATCGTCCTATGAAGTCATGAAGTCAGCAACTGACTAACTAAATACACGTCTACATTGCAGACTCCACAATCACACGAGACATCAATCGTGTTACATAGGGGGATATTAACTAGGGTTTTGGTTTGGTGGTCTACGGCACGTGTGTTCGTACACACGATGAGAATGTGAGCAAGTCGTGCAATCAGTTGAAGGAGTTAACAAAGTAGTAGATGGAAAATCAACCAAGTCTCTTCACGTTGAGCAACTGGTTTTTAACACGATTTCCATTTCTCCACTCTTTGATTCCATCAACTATCACACTTCATGGGATCATGGTGTTTACAATTCTAGCGATAAAAATAAGTCTCTGAATCATGATTGAAACAAAGATAATCTCATGTCAAACAAACAACACGAGATTAACAATCCAACTCTCAACAGAGCAAATTCAATCATTCAGAACTTATCTTATTTTCAGAATACACAACACACCTACAATCTTCGATCACCATTGATCTCACACATTTCTCAGATTCCCTCCTACAGATCGACCCTTCCTCTCTTGTGACCGAATTTACCCTGGAATGGCCATTGTCTTGGTTTAGGATGGAGTACTACAGATTGATCTCTCGAATTCAAAGCACTCCCTTCTATTTCTTCCACTTCATCTTCAAAAACCAGACTGTTTCTATGAAACCAAATTTCCTTCAATGTGGTAAATGCTGCTATTAGCCACAATTCCTTAATCACAGAGCTTTTATGTTTTGCTAGACCTAATATGTCTTTAAAGGAACTTGGATTTATGAAGGGAAATATGAATTCTGACTGAAGGGATTCATGAAAAATGAAGAATATAATCTTCATATTTTAATCTTCTTCGGGATCAAGTACATGAAGACCTACAATGTCAGGGTAAAAGAGATATTCTTTACATTACCATCAGCTCCAAATATTCTAATTTGTTATGATGGAGCATTGATCGGTTGTCAGCCGAAAAAAATATAATTTCACTTTCTTACTTAACTAAAATAAATGTAGTAGTGATAAGAAAGAGTTCGTATCCACAGAGAGGACTATGGTTGCCAAAATGTTTCGGTTTCCTAAAAGTAACAATGGGGGATTTTATGATTTTTATAAACTAAGTTATACTAAAAGCAAATAAAGTAAAGTAAACACGCAAATCAAGATATAAAGATATTGGTTAAGGATATTGTTTTCATTCACTAACATGCTTTTGTCATAATAACTAGAATTGATATTTAATCTATCATTATCAAAGGCCCTAGGATGCCTTGATCGCAAGAATATCCCGCTAATTCCCTCTTATCATCAACAAACACATTAAAAGATGCGAATATGAATTCTATCTATGAGAACAACCTAATGTTTAAAAGCACTAATCAAGTTTAATTCCCAAGATGCATTAAGTTCTATGAAATCAGGCCAATCAAAGCAATCAAACGTGTAAAAGCACTAATCCGATTTAACAAAGGCCAAGGTTCACATATGGTTACTAGAATATATCACTACAAGCAATAACCATATTTGTGCTACTTGTATTCAAGATGCATCACTTTTACGTATGAAACACCCTAAACTAGCATTAGATGTGAATACGAGTTCAATCAATTGGCCACTCAACCAAACAAATATTCAAATCATACATGGTGATATCAATAGTGAATCAAGATCGATAATTATGAGACAAAACTAATTTATCAATAAAAGAAGCATGCTTTGTGAAATCAAATCAATCCATAACCAATAATAAGATTTAACTACTCATGTTAATGGGTTTCATAACAAGAATAAAAAGAAAAGTTTTCATCTTTCTAAACCCTAGAACCAAAAGTAGAAGATAAGATATCTCCAAGATATAAAACCCTTCTCTGCTTATATACTTCCCTCTGCCTTCATTTTCATTAAGTCACGTCCAACTAGCCCATGAATGAAGTCCAACAAGTCTAAGCCCAAAGGTGGATCTGAGTCAGCTACTGGATCTGCGAGTCGACTCGGCTAACTCGGAATCTGGCCGAGTTATGACCGATTCCTGGCTGTTCCAGGCCATATTTCAGCCATTTTCACTCTTCCCCTGCACAGTTTAGTTCCTAGCATTCATTCATGCACAGTTTAATCAAGCCATCTCAAACAATTCCTAACATTCATATATTCAAAGGCATTCATTCAACTCATTGCAACACAAAGCTTCATGCATAAGTATCAGCTCATCAACCTTTCTACGCATATATTTCAGCACAAGACCAATTCAGTCCATTATTCCCCAGCCTCAATTCATGCCTTCTCTAGCTTCAAATCCCCTTCTCATCTCAGCTGACATCACCTATCTCTTGCATTACAAGCCCGTCTCAGCAACTCCAACAGTAAGCCACCAGCTACACCAGCTTGCAACTCCATTGCATTTGATCAGCAACCAACAATCATCTTTAATTCAGTTTTCCCAGCACCAACTATGCCTGTATCCTCCAACCTTGCTAATCGCCAAACATCCCTCTTAACAAGCACCATTCAACCAAAAATCCCATCACAACAAAGACAAGACCTTGTCCAATCCCTTGACTGTAGCTCTTCATTGTTTCAACTCTCTCCCAACTGAACTCATTCCATAGTTCAACAGAAAACCATCATAAGTTCTCGCTTCTCTTTCTCCGTTTCCTCGAATTCACCTCAGCCAAAATCTTCCCAGCTCGAGCTCTTCCATACATCACTGCCACCAGTTAAACTCATTGTAAATCACCATTTCCTTCACACTATCAGCAGTCACTGTGGAGTGCATTTCAACTAGCATACTCATTCCACCAGTGCCAAACTCGTTCCCTTCAGCTCAATGGCAGCAACACTCATCTTCACTACTGCTCTCCCTTCCTCTTCATGCCATCTCGGTCATCTCCATACTGCCCTGTGAACAATGGCAGCATGTCACCTGCAATGCCATAGCACCCATCTACCAGCTACACTGTATTCATTGCAAACCAATATGTCCTTCTCGAGCTCCATTCGATCACCAACTACTATAGTTTCCTTTATCTCGGCTTTATTACAGCTCAAATGAGTCAGAAGCCAGAACAACAAATGGCACCAGGACATCACCCGCACCTGAGCATTCAACCACTGCCTACTTTAATCACCAGAATCACTGCCAAATAGGGTTTGAACCTGTACAAACTGCGTCTCACTTAATACCTAATCTGCACCAGTTTTACACTTCAACAACTCCATTCCCAAAGCGCATCTGCACCACGATCCATTATAACCTTCTCACTCAACCAGAGACTCAAGCCCTCTCAACTAGCAGCATCATTATCTTCATGCCTCACTGCAACTCCCATTTCCAGAAACTGCAGCACTTCAGTAGCACCAACCAAACTCACATATTCCTACAATTGCTACTCGATTCTTGTAGTTGCAGGAATTCCCACACTACACCCAACTCAATAATTTATGAATATTTATGACACAATTTGAAGATTAAGGACCTTTTTTATTAATATGATCTTAAAAGAATTACAGTAATCAAGAACACAATACACTTAATAAGATTTTCTCTCTCCTAAAGACTTTCTTAACACTCAAAAATTCATCTCTCCCCTCTGGAACTATTCATTTCCTTTATTTAGGCATTTACATAGTGGATTACAGCTCATTTACAGCTAAGATCCCCTTTAATTTCGGACCTGGGTTCTTGCGATAAATTGCAGTTAGCACCGCCTTAATACTTCACAGATTTTATTGATTCGTCGCGAAAATGTCACACTTTTCTCATGTTTCTCATCATTTTCATCTGATATGTCATTCCTTACGTCACTTTGAGATGTATCGCAGAATATCATTGATGTATCGCATAATTGCTGTTTATTTCGCAGGAATATTGTTGTGACAATATTCTGATCCTACATCTTGCCTCTTCTCATATCTTTTCTGCGAAGAAGATAAAGATCATGAGAATTTAAATCAATTGGTTTGCCGCAACTCCTTGTCTTTTCACACTTCCTTCACTCTGACACGTCTCTGCATCCATCGCTAGATATTCTACGCGTGTTTCTTCTCTCATTTATTCCTTGACACATCTGTTTTCAACCGTTGAATTCTGACCATTCACGTCTTTTCTTCATTGAATGCATTTATGTTCTCGAGAATCTTCTTCTCTTATAAATATCTTCTTCGCTAATCTTTCCTCTTCTTTTTACTTTCTCTTTTTACTTTTTCTCTGCAACTCTACTGTTCTTCATCTTCTTCTGCAAATTCCGGATCTATTACTGTTTCAACTTTGTTTCTTTATTCTTCTTCATCTTTAATCATCATTCCCATACTAAAAAATGGCTCCTGCTAAGAAATTAGGTCAACCTACTTTCCAAAAACACCAACAGAAGCTCCAAACTTTAGGTTTCGCACTCTCTGAGATCCCTGGTCAATCTTCAGACTCTGATCTCTCCATTGATCTAGTTTCAGAATTTCCTTCTTCCAATGGGAAAATCCTTATTTCGCTAGGTCAACTAGAAGCTGGCCTTCCTATCCCTCTTTATAACCCAGATCTCCCTCTTTTTTATGAAATTATTTCTCACGCTAAATTAAGTGGAGATTGTATTCGTCTCATTCTCGAATATGCCTTTCGTGGAACTGGTAAAGGATCTCGCTATCCTGAATCTGCGAAACATCTTGATTTTAAAGATATCCCAATTATTCCAGTGAAATATACCGTGGAGAATTTCTTTGCGAATTATCAAGTGATTCCCATAAAGAAAGAGAGCACGTGTTGGGCTGTTCGTTTGAATAAGAATAAGAAGGTTGCGAAGGATAAACTTCTTATGCAAGATATAGACTATCATTCAAGTAAAAACCAAGGTCCACGCTTCTCAAAAGATTATAAGTGGTGCGGATTTCCTCTCCTCCTTGAAGGTCCATATATTTTTGGCACTCTTGATCTTCCTGCGAATCCTGCGAATCTTGCGGCGTATCGTCCTTGGGTTTTTAACTGGCCTGAGAGGAATTCTGAGGTATATCTCGCAAAATTTATCATTATTCGCAGATTTGGATAAATGTATTATTCTTACTGATTATTGAAATATCTTTATCAGATTGAAAAAATGAAGCTTAGCTATGCCAATACTGGGAATCCCAATCTCCTACAAATTTTGAAAACTTTCACAGATGAAGTAAGAAACAATCTTCTATAACCTTTAACAATATATTGTTTCCCCTGTTTCTTATCTTTATGTGTGATTGTTTTCAAGGAAATACCATTTGTCGCGGCGGTTATAGCCAAAGATAAAGGCAAAAGATTAATAACTCCAAATGAAGGTTCCTGCTTCTCCTCCTCGCCGCAATAAAAATCAAACTGCTGATGGTCCTCCAAAGAAAATCCAAAAAACTCAACCACTTCCTTCTTTAAATTCTCCACTCATAGAGACTTCTCTTATCGCTGATAAAGATAATGAGATTGAAAAGAATAGTGGAGTTAATAATGATGCTTCCGTGGGAACTTCAATACATATTTCTTCCGCAAGAATTAGGTCTGCGATGGGTCTTTCTCAACCTGAGACTCCAATGGATCAATTGTCAAACATTTTTAGAAACCCCATACAAGGTGTTGGAGAGGGTAATATTACTCGTACTTGCGACTATCTCTCAAAGATCTGCGATGCTTCAATCTTGACTAATAATAAAGATCTTAAAGGAGTCTCAAGATCTATTAACCCGGGTTTTCTTCATGCGCTAGCTTCGTTGGTATGCCCCTTTCCTTCATTTTTCTTGTAGTAAACTTTACATTTGTCATGAGTATCAAAGATCTCTTACTTATCTTACTCATTTTCTCTTTTCTGTCACAGACTGCTAGAGCTTCTTTTTCTGTTGCTTCAGAATTAGAAAGTAGATTATCATTATCACAGAAAAGGCTTACTGACTCACAATCTGAATCTATGAAACTTTGTGAGAAGAATAAGCAATATGAAGCTGAAATCTCCATTCTTCATGAAAAATGTAAACAGTTAGAAGTAGCTGAAATCTTGAACTTCTTAATAAAAACAAATCGCTTGAAGTAGAAATTCAAGTTCTTCAACAGAAATTAGTTGACAAGGAGAAATTCTGCAAACAAGTTATTGGTATAAGTCTTTTTCCCTTTTTTTTTTTTTTTTTTTTTTTATTTTTTCTCGCTATTTTAGCTTATTTGGGCAACCATTTTGCGGATGCCTATAATCTTACTGATGAAGCCCTCATTCTTCATTCTTTTGATAAACCCATAGATGAAACCACTCTTCTTCAGCGTCTTAATGACGCTTTAAATAACTATTCGGACGAAAAAAAATTAATACTACGTCCATTGATGAGCTTAAATATCATATCTCCCTTATGAGAATGGATTATAGATTTGTCTTGAGTACATCCAATAGTCTAAATACTTGCAGAGATGAGTTTAGAGAAAAAATCAAAGTCTTAAAAGCCAAGAAAAATGAACTTGAGAAGGATAAAGAACGCATTACTCTTCAAGGTCTTTGAGCTCTATCAAAAATTCCATGCAATACCCTTATTGATCTTTGAACTTGAGAGAGATAAACTTAAGAATGAAAACATTAAACTTCTTAAAGAGAAGAAAAAATCCGTTCCCAACTTCTCATTCAAAGTGATGATGAATTCGCATGGGTGCGACAATTCTCGATAATCTTTAGGAAAAATTTAGCGATAGATGTCGGTCTTCATACCGAGCAAGCAACCTTGATACAAGAAATGATCCATGAAAGAGAAGGTTATTTATTGCTCCTCTAATATCTTTGTATTTCTTGTAGATTTCTAACAAATTTCTAATTTGTTGTTGTATCATCGCAGAATCTGAAGAAAAATATTCCAAAATGGTAGCAGAACTTGAAGAAGAAAAAAGTGGTCTTGCAAAAAATCTTGTTTCCCACAATGAAAAAATCTCTAGACTGCGAGAGAAAATAAAGATATCCAACTCAAACTTTCGTAGCTCTCTTCTTACCGTTCGTAATAATGATATTGAGAAAGTTTGCAAAGATAACGATCTTCCTCTTAGTCTATATCCTTGTCTTATGGATAATATCCCAGTTCTTCTCAAGTACCGTTATTTCGATGCTGAGGTTTAATATCTGAGATAGTGAGAGCGAAGATAAGGAAGGAACTAATGATGAAGATGGTAAAGATGATAGAGATAAATCTCAATAGTTTTGTTTTTTCTTTTTGATCTTCTCCTGTATTTCTCTCTTTCTTTCTTGCGATAATTATCTGCGACAAATTGTAATATTCTGCGAATTATCTGCAGCTCCTGATATCTTTCAATATATAAATTCCTTTTTGCTTCTATCTGTTTGTCATTAAAAATTCAAAAAACGATTCTTTTTGCAAAATGGTTAATATAATCATTAATCTCCAATTATCTGTATGAATTTAATTATATTATATGAATTTATCATATAATGATGAATAACAATATTTACCATTCTATGCATCATTCCCATACTTTCCTCTTGTTATTAATCTGCAATATGATAAATGAATTTTCGCAAATAAGGCTACGAAGAATCTGTTATATGCTTCGCAAATATAACCTCTCTTGTGGTCTTATTTTGCCTTCCTAGTTAAAGGTCTTATTATGCCACTTTTATGCGACAAGATTGCATGACATTCTTACTTTTACATGTAATAATCCATTGATCTCGTCTTATCATTTATTTTGATTTCTGCGACAATATGATAAGTCTAAGCCATATTGTGAGATTAATCTCTCTTTGCTTTTTAAGACTTATGACATTGGCGTCTTTGCGATGAAATCACAGGACGTTTTTGCGATTTATATCCTCTTATCATTGATTTCATTTATCTCGTCTTTTGTTCTTATCGCAAAAACCCATTGATCTCATCTTAACATTTCTCTTTAGGATTTTTGGTCTGTCATGCGGCAATATGACGGGCCTAAATATTCTTGCGAATATAAATTCCCATGACATTGCTGTCTGTGCCACGTGACAATATGACGGGCCTAAATACTCTTGCGAATATGAAGTCCCATGACATTGCCGTCTTTTTTGATACACAACTCCCTAATGGAGGGTATCGCCCTTATCTATCCCCCTGGTTTCCCCTTCAAGGAGACGTACTTCTTCCATACAAGACTAGCTCCTCCCATCCGGTTCTAGAAACAACCAGTTGTTTTCGTAACCTCTTATCCTTTATGCCTATATGGCTTATAGTTACGAGACTACACCCTAGTGGGGTTTTCTTCGGGCCGAACACATCGTAAGCCAAGACTTGCCATGGATGGCCAGGGTAGGTTCATCCGTCCCGGGCACCCACATCTCAACCGTGTACCTTGGCGCCTTGATCATACTTTTCATTCCTTAGGAGAAACTCTCGGGCGCCCAACCAGGGTATAACCTTATATAGTTGGGAATCCAAGTTATCTCTCCCGGATGGATTTTCTATAATCCCAAATCTCCATGACTAGGTTCCAGACGCTGAAGATAGCCTTTCCCATAGCCATGCAAAGAGATACCCCCCTTATGATGTACTTTAAGGACATTGCCTCTTACGGAATAGAATCCGCGAACTAGGGTGTACGCCACAAAGGTTCGTCCCATTCTTATATGTTTTTAGGCGATTTGCGCCCGTCTTATGCATTTGCATTAAATATTCTTATATGATTTGAAATCATCATCTTTTTCTTCTAATAGAAAAATTCTTATTTTTGGACAAAGTTTTTCTTTTAATATTCTGTCTGCACATTTCTTGTTGTTCTTGTTTTTCGATTGTTCGCAACGTGATATTGTTGCACTTATTTTCTTCTGTAACGAATGATTATTCGCAATATCTTGTTTCTTTTTTATTTTCTTGCGCAAAATGAAGATTTCAACTTTTTCCCAGCACCTTGCATTTGTTTATTTTCTTGCGAATAATGAAGATTTCCACTTTTTCCCATCTTTACGCGATTAATCACCATTGATTCTTTTGGAACAAACTATTCTTGTAATATATCCTTTCCCCGCAACTCTATAATTTCCACCATCAATTTCTCTGCTCTCTGAGTTTGCTTCATGTTATGTTTCCAATTAAGATTTCTGGCGTTTCTTTCTTCGCAAGTATTAATGTCAACTTCATAACACTTTTTTCTTTCAAACCAATCACCTTTAATTATCCCAATACCATGAGGATGTGGAAACTTTATGCATTGATGATATGTGGATGCTATGCCCAAGATCTCATGAATACATGGTATTCCAATTAAGGCATTATAAGGAGATTCTATATCCACTACACATAACTTAATTTTTGAAGATATCTTGTTTAATGGAATTTCCATAGTAATTTCTCCTTTTGGCTTATTTGCAGTGCCATTGAAACCATAGATCTTGTAAGTTGAGGGGATTAATTCATCATCTCTTCCACCCATTGTACGATAAGTATGATAAAATAATATGTCTACCGAGCTGCCAGTGTCAATTAAAACCTTATCTATTGCCCAAGAATCATTTTCCGCGTCATCATCATCATCATCTTCTTCTTATCTGTACTTTGGATTTATCTCTAACTTCACCACCAACGGGTTATCATGCATCTTCCCTGGCTCTGGTATCTTTTGTGCAGTAAAAGAAATAACTTGTTTCTACCATTCTTCTAACGGAGAAATTTTCGCAATATTCATCACCTCTCTTCCCTCTATCCCCGTAAATACCTACTTAGTACATTGTCATGGAAATCTTCTATTGTTTTCTGTGAATGTACAATTGAATTGCAAAATAAATTTTTTGTTGTAGCTCCTACTTCAATGACAAATGTTTCGGCTTCTTTTGCAACATTGACTCTGCGAATTTCTGGTGTTTGCGGCAATTGCTGAGGTTGTGGATGTCTTGCTAGAAATGATTTAATTTCCCCTGTTCAATCATTCGCAGAATAATTCTTTTTACATTTCTACAATTATGCACAGAATGGCCATGAAAATGATGATAAGGACAGAACTCTTGATTTTGGTTGTTAGAATGTGGTTCTTTCCCCATGTTCCAGGGTGAGGGTATATTCTCCATCAAAATAATCGCTTCCCAAATCTTGTCTATACTTGTATTTAGAGGTGGCAATTTGATGTCTTCCCATATAATCCTCTGACCTCTTTGCTCTCTTGAATAATTCTGCCTCTGTCCACCATAAGTCTCCTGCGATTGATCAAACCTTGGGACCTTATTATTGTAATTGCAATTATAGAAATTTCTCTCCTTTTCCAATTCCTCCTGATCTCTACTCCCCATTGATACTATCTTACGTTGATTATCAATCTCCATTTTCTCTCGCTGATTTTGGGAGGTACTTGCTCTTTGTATTAATCATCCTTGGTAATAAACTTCCATTTGCATGCACTTGAACTTGTGCCTACGAGAATTGGATATGACTCCATCTCATTTTGTTTTTCCTCCAAAGCGATATACTCTTCTTGCAATTCTCAGCCTCATCATAGTGATTGTGTTTTTAACTCCGAATACACGGATGTATAATAGATTTGTCGCAAACATAGCATTTATGAAGGACAAAATGAGATATCTTTCATCTACTCTTTCCCCGCCATTTCACTACACATTGTCCTCCATCTTATCGTTAAGTTCTTTAAACTCTCGCCAACTCTCTGCTTCAATCCAAACACATCTTCAATTCCAGATCGTGTAGAGTTATTGCTTATGTATTCTCCTAAGAAAGTAGTTTGCAAGTGCATGAACGAAGTTATTTTATTCTTGGGGAGACTTTCAAACCACTTCACTTCTTCTCCAGTTAAACTTGACGCAAAATATTTGCACAAGATGACATCATGGTTCTCCCATTGTAGCATGCATCGAATATAGGCTTTGATATGTTGGACGGCACATGTAGTCCTATCAAAAATACTGGCCAACACCGGCAAATTGCATTTTGGAGGTATCCCTCCTAATTGTACCTCTTGAGTAAATGGAGTTTTCGCAGCTTCTTCGATTGCCTCATCAAGTTGTCTTTTCCTCCTTCTCTTACATTATTTATCATTCCTCTCATTTCTGCTAATTCTCGCAAGATTTGCTCATTCCTATCAGAATTTTGCTCCATTGGCCTTTTCAACACAGCCTCTCTTCGTCTGCGTTCATGCCTTTCTTGTCTTGCGATATTTCGCGCTTCTTCTTCAACATATTGATTTGGCCTTCTTCTGCGATTTTCTTCTTCTTGAATTTGCGAATTAATTTGCCTTTCATTTTCTTCTCTGCAAATTTCCTCCTCCCTTACTGTTTCTCTTCGTTGCCTTTTTATGTCTCTGCGAATTCTCTCATATTCCTCATTGAGATTATCATTATTACGATTTTGTACACGTCGTCTTTCTCGATTATCATGATTATTCTGACGCAATGCTGCTTGAATTTCTTGTTTTTCTATTTCTGCTCGCAATCTCTCTCTCTTTCTCCCGCTAAATGTACTTGCTCAATATAATGCCTCTCAATATCATCTTCAATCATTCTGCGATTTCTCCGAATCTCTTCATCACGTAACATTCTCCTTCTCTCTTCTTGATTTTCTCCCTCATCTTGATTATGTCTAATGTCCAAAGTTTCACCGCGTGGAATATAACGATCATTTATCAAATTCTCGCCAATATTTTGTATAGGGTGATTTTGTCTTGTTTCTTCTCTATATGATCTTGAACTTGATCTCATGCTGCTTCTTGATCTTCTGTTTTGCAACCTCAAATTTTCCATTCTTAGTTCATGATTTTTCCTTGTAATATTTGCACGTTCTTCTGCCTCTAATCTTCTTTCTTCCTGTATCCTTTGTCTCAAATCATCCACTACTTCATGCCCTTCATGAATTACTCCTCCATCCACTTCTTGATTTCTTTCCTCTTCTTTATTTTTTTCCTCTTCTATCGAATCCGACCTCCAAGTATGCACACTTACTCTATCATAATCCACATTTCTATCTTGTTCTTGTGTTTGTTGATTCGGTGGTTGAATTGAATTTTCTGCTCCATTCCTCATTCTATTTCTTCCTGATCTGATCCTTAAAGATCCTTCCAATTCACCTTTCCTTCACTGCAATTCTTTTACTTCTTCTCACTTGTTGTTGGTGGTTACGATATATTTCTTCTCCTTAGCCATTTCTTCAATTCTAACAATTTCTTCAAATCTTCAAGTTGCAATTTGAAATTTCTCAAATTGATTCTCCCCTGTTTATGGACGCCAAAATGTAGTTGCAGGAATTCCCACACTACACCCAACTCAAGAATTTATCAATATTTATGACACAATTTGAAGATTAAGGACCTTTTTTATTAATATGATCTTAAAAGAATTACAGTAATCAAGAACACAATACACTTAATAATATTTTCTCTCTCCTAAAGACTTTCTTAACACTCAAAAATTCATCTCTCCCCTCTGGAACTATTCATTTCCTTTATATAGGCATTTACATAGTGGATTACAGCTCATGACAGCTCATTTACGTAAGATCCCCTTTAATTTCGGACACAGGTTCTTCGCGATAAATCGCGATTAGCACCGCCTTAATCATTCGCAGATTTTATTGATTCGTCGCAGAAATGTCACACTTTTCTCATGTTTCTGTCATTTTCATCTGATATGTCATTCCTTACATCACTTTGAGATGTATCGCAGAATATCATTGATGTATCGCATAATTGCTGTTTATTTCGCAGGAATATTCTTGTGACAATATTCTGATCCTACAATTCTTCCTCCATCCACTGTATCAGTCATACCACCTACACTTTCTCCTTATAGTTGCACCCTTTACCACTATCACCAGCCAACCCATGTAGCAACATCACCATCTCCACATCTCAGTTGCACTAATTCTTCCTCCTCATTGCAGCTGCTAACAACACTCAGTAGCAATTATTTCAACACCACTAGTTCCACTGCCAGACTGCAACTCCTTTCAACCTTCATTAAATTGAATAAGCTCCTCAAACCCCTCTTTAATTTACCCAAAATCACAGCATCAACGAGTCTTGTTCTACTACAGAAATTCGAACCCTAATTACTCTGTAGTTGCAGAATAATCTACAACTACACCCTCAATAGAATTAGTAAAAACTCAAGAAGTTCTTGATGGTGAATGATAACTTTATTATTAATTCTCTTAGTTGATTACATAGAATTATCAAAATGGAACTAGAATAGTTACAACTTTTTCTATTCTCTTTCCTAAGAAAATTTCTTACACTCATTAAAAGAACCTCCCGAATTTTACATTTGAACTCCTATTTATAGTAAAACTTATGCAAACAGATATGAATTAGAAGTATCTAATTCATCCTCGCAAAACTTCATATTTCCCCGCGCTACTTCTATCATCGTATCATTTTATAACTCTTTCCTCCTTTATTTATTACGATACTCGTGAACTATTATCTTGCGATATTCAGTACCTACATCTTGCCTCTTCTCATGTCAATTCTACGAAGAAGAAATGATCGTGAGAACATAACCGTTACTTAGTCTTTTAGAATTTGGACACGTCTTTTTGTAACCGTCCTTTTCTAGTTATTCCCTTATATAACTCCTTTATATTCTCTTCCTTTTCTTCTTCTTACTTCGCAATTTTATCTTCTATTTCATACTCTCCATTACCGTTTTCCTCTTGCAATTTTTTCTTCTATTATATCTTCATGAGTTCTCCAAGGTAATTTCCTTCTATCTCCGCATTTCATTTGTTCTCCTCTTTGATTTCGTATAATTTGTTATCGATTTTGGTTTATTTCAGCAAAATAACTCCTCGGATGAAACCTCAACTAAAAAATTCAAGCCCTAATCCACGAAGAAGAAAATCCGAGAATCAAAAGGTAGTTAAAATACTTTGCCTTCTTTCCTGAACAATATATTGTTGCCTCAGTTTTTAATCTACATTTTGATTCGCAGTTGGCGAAAAACCAAACCCCGGTAAGAGATCTCGAGTAACTAAACCCACACCATTAATTCCGATTGATGATTTCCTTCTTGAAGTTGATAAGGAATTTTCCTCTCCTCCTCGTGAAAATGCTTCTTCATACACTCCTGCCTCTACTCCATTACCTACCTTTCAATCTCCCATCAGTGTCAATTTATCAACACTCCTTCAAGATCAACCCTCGCAAAATATTTCTTCAACTTCTTCTCTTGAAAAAACCTATCTTGTCCCCAAATCCTTTGAGTGTTATTTCTCCAAACAATTTGCATCTTACTCTTATTCCTTCAAATTCTTCTCCTCTTCCTCAGGAAATTCGAGATAGAATTTATTCAACTTTTCGAATGTTATCTGAGGTTTTGACCAATACTGCGAAGTCTACAAATGTTCGTTCGCAATATGAGTTTTGCGAAGTGGTAAATAATTTCGTCAATCCAGACATTTCTTCTTCACGTCAATCCTTGGAAAAAGAAATTGAATTGCTTGCCAATCTTTGAAATCTTCTCAAAGCGAGAATGCGAGGATCTCCGTAAAGAAAATTATCATCTTCAAAATGATTCTCTCGATCACATGCGATTCTTCGCAAAAGAAATGATGAATTGAAAGGTAGATTACTATCTTCATATTTTCCTTTTATTTACTTATATTCTTCATATGCTTGAAACATCCATTAAAACCCATTCCCTTTATAGAATCCATCTAGAAATGTAAAAGATTGGTACTTCACCATGAATCGGATCAATGAGAATATCGAACCAAGCATGAAAGCCTCTCAAACCAATTCTCCCATTTATCTAATCTTTACTCGTGTGCTCTTGACAACTCGACGCGCTCTTTTTCAAGAGAATACTCAACTAATATATGATCAAAATTTTTTAATGATGACATATCTCAACTTTTTTCTTCCTTAACTAAAGCTAATTTGAGAATAGAAACCTTATTAGAAGAGAAAAAACCTTATCAAGAGAAATGTTCGTTTTTGAATACAATGATTGTTTCTTCTTAAGAATTAAAAACTCTTCAGAATAAATGTTGCGATCAAGAAAATCTTCTTTATTTGTTGAAAGGTGAACTTGAGGAATTAAAGAAGTCTTCGAATCTTTGAAATAAATTCTTTTGTTATTGAGAAGAATTCCCTTATTAGTAAGAATATAGTCTTGAGTACTAAGAAGAATCAACTTAAAGAAGATTATTCGTCATTAAAAAGTCTTAATGCCAAACTTGCGAAGGATAAAAATTTTCTTCTTTCTAAAGATCAAAAGCTTCAATCTTGACTTAAAGGATTAGTTGGTGATGGTTTTGATAATGCGATGAATCAGATGAAGAATTGTTGTCTATCTTTAGCTCAATCTCTTACTTCGAAAAGAGAAGGTAGTCATTAAAATTTGACTGCCTCTGGTATATCTTTAAATTTCGTTATACTCGCAAATTTTATCCTTTGAATTTTTTTTTATTCACAGAATCTGAGAACAACCTTCATAATGCGAAAGCTGGATTAGAAGCCTCCTGTTCCGAGCTTCGTAAGAAAAATGCTTTGCTTTCTACCCGCTTAATCAACTCTCGTGACCGTGCTACTCGGAGATTCAACTATCTTGATTATTCCAAAGATATCAAGATACCAACCATCAAAAAGCTATACTTCGTGGAAAGTCATCCGAAAGCTCAAGTCTTTACGAATAACATTCTCTTATCAAGAGCCTTGCCTCCTGGAAAATTACTCCTCCGAAAATATCCGACGATGAAGTTGCTCGTGAGCCTGATAGTGATTTCGATTATGAGAGTGATGATGAAGATCTTGATGACGAGAAAGAATCTATTCCTCAAGGAGATGTTCCCGTTGCATATTCTTCAAAGGATGATATCTCGCAAAAGTCGAAAGTCACTAATGACCCTACTCATCTTAAAGATCCAAAGACAGAGTGTTGATGAAGCATGATAACATTCTTTTTTCAATTTATCATTGACTCTCCTGTCCTCCTTTCTTTTGAATTCCTTCCTTAGTTACTGTTGGTTTTATTCTTGCTAAACAATTGCATTTTTAAGAAGTACATCTCGATATTTTGCGAAGATGATTTAACCTTTCTTAAGAAGTATATCTTATATTTTGCGAAGATAATTTAACCTTTCTTTAATTAAATGTTTTCCTTATTTTGCCCCATTTGATCATATGAAGAGAAATAATATATAACTCACAGATAAAGCTTAGTATCTCCTTTTCCCCCTATTATTTCTCTTTAAATGATTAAACATTGTTGGAAGTATTAGAATATCTGCCTCAATTTATCTTACGAAGTTTCAACTTGTTACGATTGTAAATAAGAAATCCTCCCTTTTAAGTATAAGAAATAAAATATATGAAATATCCTTAATAAGTATACTACATATACAATACCTTTGAAGAAGTATTAGAAGTACTCAATCCATCAAATGAAGAGATATAAGAAGTATTAGAAGTACTCGATCCACCAAATGAAAAGATATAAGAAGTATTAGAAGTACTCAATTCAGCAAATGAAGAGATATAAGAAGTATTCAATCTGTGAATAATTACGTAACATATGACGAAGTATAATGATTACTTAACCTTCACCAAATGAAATATCCGTTGAAGAAGTATAATAAATATGAGATATTCTTGAAGAATTATAAGAAGTATTCAACTTTTGGAGAAATATTAAATATATGGAGAAGTATAAGAAGTATGTAATTCTAGTAAACTTTTACGAATATGAACTTATCTGTATTTTATTGCTATCAAAATCGCATCTTTTGTTAAGTCTTCGTTAAAATTCTTCAATGATGTTGTCTTCTTTGATAGGACTTCTTGTAAAAATTCTTCAATGATATTGACAGAGCTATCTTCTCTTCAAAACTTCATGATGTATATTCTTGTAAAATTTCTTCAATGATATCGACGAAGCTGTCTTCTTTTTCATATCTTCATAATGTATATACTTGTATAATTTCTTCAATGATTTTGATGTAATGAATTTCATTAATTTATGTGGTCTTATCATGCCTTCCTAAGTAAAGGTCTTATTTTGCCACCTCTTTTGTAGTAAATTTTTGTATTTGCGATAATATGACAAGCTCCTAACATTCTTGGGAACATACAACCTCGTGACATTATCGTCTTGCGATGAAATCGCAGGACGTTTTTACACTTTCATGTAATAACCCATTGATCTCATCTTAACTTCTTTGTTTCATTCTGCGAGTTCTTTTTGTATGTTTTCCTTCCTTCCTTCCTTTTTTTTTTTTTTTTTTTTTTTTAGAATGCTCGCAGAACTTCATTTGTTGCACAAATATGACAAGCCTTTATGTTTTCGGCAAACAAGAAGCCTCGTGGACATTTGTGTCTTATAGCACGATCACTCCCTAATGGAGGGTGCTGCCTTTATCTTCCCCCTGGTTTCCCCTTCAAGGAAGCGTACATCGACCATACAAGGTTAGCTCTTCCCATCCAGTTCTGCCAACAACCAGCTTTTGATTGCAACCTCTTATCCTTTTTTCCTATAGGGCTTATAGTTACGAGGTTGCACCCTATGGGGTATCTTTGGGCCAAGTGCATCATTTTCCAAGACTTGTAAAAAATGGCAGATGTGGTTCAACCTCACCCGGAACTCTTGACTCAACCGTGTACCTCGGCGCCTTGATCGTTTTCTTCGCACTTATTGGGAAAGACAACAGATGCCTTAGTCTCCCAACCTAAATCCTCTTACACCGCATTTTATATTGCGTAATGTCGCTAGATTAGGTGAGAATCCAAGGTGTCTAACCCGGATAGGTACCCCATTATTGGGTTGTACCCCTAAAATTTTACCATGTACTAAGGGCCCTTGGTGGTGTTCCGGTTACCCTTAGCCAAGTTTATAGGTACCCCCTTAAATGACGTACTTTAGGACTTTGCCTCTTACTTAAATATAGCTTTCGCGAACTAGGGTGTACGCCACAAAGGTTTGCTTGTATAAAATTTTCTGTGGCTCTTTTTTTTTTTTGAGGATGATCACAGATTGCGGTCTTTTATTCACAAATTAATGAAAGTTTAATCGCAATATAAATTTTGAAACTCGTAACTTTTCCCAATTTCCTGCGAGCAAACAATATTCGTAAAAAATTTCATGAGTTTTATGGATAATACCTTTTCAAATATAGTCTGTTCCAAGGTCTACCAAGCCTCAAACCCATGTCTCTCCCTTCTGGATCCATCAGCCGATAATCTCCGCTTTCTACAACTTCTTTAATAACATATGGTCCATCCCATTTTGGTGCTAATTTTCCTCCAATTTCTTTTTGATATCGAGGTGTTTCTCGCATGACCAAATCACCTGGTTTATATTCACGTTCAATGACTCTCTTGTTGTATTCTCGATATAATCGTTCCTGATAAATCTTCATATGGTGCAACACCTTTTCTCTTTTTTCTTCCAAATCATCCAATTCACTTAATATTACTCCCGCACTTAAATTCTTTCCCAAGATTCTTTCTTTGTTGCCGGAATTACAACCTCTGTGGGTACATCGCTTCTACTCCATATGTTAGACAATAAGGAGACATTCCAGTTGCTTCTCTTCTAGTTGTATTGTATGCCCAAACTGCGTTAGGTACTTGCTCGCACCATCCTTTGAGATGTCCTTCTAATTTATTTTTGATTGTATCTGCGATTGTTTTATTTGTTGCTTCTGCGTATCCATTAGCTTGTGGATATAACGGGGTTGACTTGCCACATTTTATCCTAAAAGCACTGAGTAACATCTCTATGTTTTGCCCCTCAAATTATTTTCCATTATCAGATACTAGTTGTCTTTGAACCCCCGTACTTCGCAAATGAGGTTCTCAAATATGAATGTAAAAACATCTTTATCACGAATATGCTGTACTTCTTTTTTACTTCGAGCTTCGTGAAATAATCTGTTGCAACTATCAAGTATCTCCTTTGTCCAGATCCGTATAAATGGTCCAACAATATCCAACCCCCATTTACCAAAAGGCCAGCAGACTTGTTGAAGAAGTTAATGTGGCCCCTGGTGCATGAATTCTTTTACCATGTCGTTGACATTCCTTACATCTTCGTATTTAACAATTTTGCGTCTCGTATGCATATAAGGCCAGTAATATCCTTGTATCTTTGATCTATATGCTATAGATCTTCCCCCACTATGATTGCCAGCTTCTCCTCCATGTAACATCTTCAATTTTTTTTCTCCTTCTTCGCGAGTTTAGCACCTGAGAGGTGGTCCATTGAAAGATTTTCTATATAAAATTCCTTCTCGCAACTCATAGTTTGTTGCACGACTCTTTAATTTATGTTCTTCTAGTCTGTTCCTGGATATTTCTCCTGTTGCGAGATATGCATGAATTTCTTTTCTCCAATCTGCGATGTTGTTTGATAACTCTCTTTCTACTTCCATCGTAACAGCTTCCTAAATTTATTTCTCTTTGTCCACTGATGGGTGTTGAATTGTATGTATTTGGATATTTCTTGTATTTGGATTTGTCATCATGCTTGGAATAAATGCAAAAGCATCTGCATAGACGGTTATATTTTCTAGATATATGTCTCCATTTTAATTTTGGTATCTTCGCAGATAATTCCTCAACGAGTTTCTTGTATTTCTTCAAAAAGATTCATTTGTGGTATATTCCCTTTAATTTGACAAATCACTAACTCGCGAATCACTTGTTATCCTTATACTTTCAAGCTTCTTTTCTATTGCGATCTTTAATGCATGCACTACAACTTCGTACTCATGCTTCATTGTTCGTGGATGCAAATTCTAGTCTAATGAGAATGTTTGTTCTTTCTCCTTCGGTGAAAATCAACACGACTCCAATTCCATTTCCCTCACTATTGGATGATCCGTCCACTAGAATTTCCCATCTATCTGGTTACGGTTAACAAGTCTTTTGGATTTCCAAATTCTTCTTCAACATCCATCATTTCCTCTCTCGCTTCATCTTCTTCCAAAGGAAATTCTGCCAAAAAATCTGCGACGACTTGTGATTTTTGCGATGACAATACTTCGTATTTTATCTTGTAATGGTTTACTTGTGCATTCCACCTTTATATTCTTCCTGAAATTTTTGTGTTCTTCATGATTGATTCAATTGGGACTTTGGTTACCACTTTTATCCCATGTGCTTGAAAGTATATTCGTAACTTGAATGATGCATAAACCAGGGCTAAGATTAACTTCTCCATTTTAGAATAATTCTTCTCTGCTGCATTAAAGGTTTTACTAATGTAGTAAATGGGCCTTTCTACTCCTCAAATGCCTTCTCAATGTAACTTCACTTAGAGCATATGGTGTTGTTGCGAGGTATACCAACAATTCTTCGTCTCTCTCTGGTTTCTGTAGTATAGATGTATTTGCGAGGTATTCTTTGATTCCTTGAAAAGCTTTTTCACATTCATCAGTCCACTTGAATTTTGCTCCCTTCTTAAGTATGTTGAAAAATGCTTGCACTTATCCGACATTCATAAATAAATCTTCCAAGTGAAGCCAAGAGTCCATTTAGCTTTTGTACTTCTTTACTGTTGCAGGTGTTGGCATGTCAAGAACTGCTTGGACCTTTTTGGATCAACTTGTATTCCCTCCTTTGATACTATGTATCCCAAGAACTTTCCGCATTTAAACCCCAATTATACATTTCTCGATTTAATTTGATGTTGAACTTTCTCATTTGCTCAAATATTTCCTTCAAATCTTGCACATGATCTTTAGCTTCCTTGCTTTTTATCAACATATCATCTACATATACCTCCAAAGTTTTATGTATCCACTTCGCGAACACTTTTTCAACCATACGTTGATATGTAGCACCCGCATTCCGCAAACCAAATGGCATCTTCACATAACATTACAAACCCCTTGGAGCAAAAAAGGCAAGATGTTCTTGATCTTCTTCTGAGTGATATTTGATTATACCCTTTATATCCATCAAGTGAAGTGACTCTATCATGACCTGCAAATGATTCCACCATTTGTGGTATATCTCAGTAATGGAAAACTGTCTTTGGGACATGCCTTGTTTAGATCAGTGAAATCTATGCAAATTCTTATTCCTTTATTCTTTTCTAACAATGACCATATTCACAATCCATTCGGATATTTTGCTTCCCTTATGATCCCCGCATCCAACATCTTTTGTAATTCTTCTTCTATCTGTACATGATAATTTTGTGATATCTTCCTTATTCTTTGTTTGAATGGTCTTACATTTTTATCTATGTTCAATCTATGACACGCCATAACGATGGATCAATTCATGGTATCTCATCTACACTTCCTGCGAAGATATCTTTATATTCTCGCAAAATATCAATAGTTCTTTTTTCTTCTTCTTCATCCATCTTAGTTCCAATTCGCAAGAATAAAGGCTCCTCTTTTTCCAATATTTATTTCTTTAGTTGGTTCAAAATTAACATAGCTTGGACTTTGCTCCCCATAGGTGTTGGTTCTTTGATTATTTTTGCTAGTTCCCCTTCTTTTTTTCCTGAATCTCATTTGGTATCCCTCTCCCTTCCTTTTCTCTTATTGTATACACTCAAATTCTTCTTCCTTTTTGTTTCCTTCGCAAGTTTCCTCTACTGTCGTTTCTTTCTTGCTCTTCCTCCGCATTGCGTTACTTCAATTTGATAACAAAATTTTGCACTATCAAGATCTCCTTTTATTTCTTGTATTCCATTTGGTGTAGGAAATTTGATTCTCTCGATGTAATGTTGAAGCAACAACTTTGATCGCATGAATCCACGACCTTCCTATCAAAGATGTTATATGGAGATTCCATATCTATCACACACAAGATTACATGTGTTTCGATTTCTCCTAGTAATATTCGCAGAACGATTTCCCCTTTAGATTTTGTTGTAGATTTTCCTAATCCATGAATAAGACATTTTGAATTTGTGATTTCTTCATCTTTAATTCCCATCCCCTTAAGTGCATGATAGAATATGATATTAACAACTCCTTGTATCAACCAAAATTCGGTTTAATTTCCATTTTTCTACATCTTTCTTATCTTCTAGCATGATCGAATTGTGATCACCAATGGTGAAGTGTGGTTCAAGTCTTCATTTGGAATTTCTCTTTCTGAAAATGTGATTTTCCGCTTTTCCCATTCTTCTAAAGTTGTTATCTTTTCTTCCTCCATGATCTTTCTTCCTCTTCAATCTCGCTTGTATATTTTTCCCTTCATATTACTATGAAATTCATCAATCATTGTCTTTGTGATCATATTACATTCTTCTTTTTGCAATCTCCATCTACTGACTTCATTTGATCTTCAAATTTTCCATAATTCCCTCAAATTTAGGCTACCACAATTCTCAAGTCCCTGTTTCTAGCGCCAATTATGTAGTTGCGGAATAATCTACAACTACACCCTCAATAGAATTAGTAAAAACTCAAAAAGTTATTGATGGTGAATGATAACTTTCTTATTAATTCTATTAGTTGATTACATAGAATTATCAAAATGGAACTAGAATAGTTACAACTTTTTCTATTCTCTTTCCTAAGATAATTTCTTACACTCATTAAAAGAACCTCCCGAATTTTACATTTGAACTCCTATTTATAGTAAAACTTATGTAGATGTATATGAATTGCATAAGTATCGCAATTCATCCTCAAAATTATTTCATCCTCGCAAAACTTCATATTTCCCCGCGCTACTTCTATCATCGTATCATTTTATAACTCTTTCCTCCTTTATTTATTACGATACTCGTGAACTATTATCTTACGATATTCAGTACCTACATACTCACCACCAACAACGGCTTCTCGATCTCAAACTTAAATTCCTCCTGAGTCTCTTCTCAAACCCTAAATCACCTCCAACAGCACCATGATATTCAATTCTTCATCTTTGCCTTCATCCAGTTCACCAATTCGAAACCCATCACAGAACAGACACAACAACAACTACCTCTGTCTTCTTCTCTCATCAATGGCAAACACCAGATTCAACTTCACAACAAAGCCAACTTCTGATTCATCTGCTTCTTCAACATCCCAATCAAACCCCTTCTCAAATTCAGCATCCGCAACCATTTTTCTGTTCTCTCTCTCAATTTATGGTTAAAGGGCAAATAATGATTGAAAGAAAATATGATTTAGGATAAGTGTAGGAATTAATATTGATATAGGCACCCACTAAAACCATAAGGGACACCAAAATGATATTTTGCATGTCGAGTTTCCAACCGAACATTCTATTTTGTAGCTCAACCTGTCAGCTTCGCGGAACGATGACTAATGCTTCATCTCTTTTGCTTCATAACCTCACCGGATCCAAGTATCACTCGCTTTGTGAATTAACCTTTTTTTTTGCGCTTTACGCTCCAAATGGACGTTTTCTCCTTCTTTTGCTCGTAGTGACTCCAAAGTACCTAAACACTCAAAAGTGAACATAAGATACATAATTCACACGAAAAATAGCAAAGAAAGCATAAACTCTACATAGAAAAAAAATATCAATGAACGAATCCAACATGACTACATGAGGAGGTACCTTGCAAATTCAATTCATATATTAGTAAATAAACTCTAATTAGATAGTCGGACAAGCCACAATACTCGGAAACTAACAAACCACAATCACAGTGAAAAGATAAAGAAAATGGATAAAGATGTAGATGTTGGCGAATGTTCACAAGTGATCGATGTTTCCCATATTTGTCTGAAAGTCACCGCCAAGATGAACCTATTCAACCTATTGGATTGAGCTACTGGTCTGAATTCTAGTGTCAACACAATGGCATATACAAGGGAACCAGTGGTCAACAAACTTATTTCTACATCAACTCACTGGCATATACAAGGGAACCAGGAGTGACTTTATTCACCAATTTTTTTTTTTTTTTTCAGATGACATGATTAGATCTTTTGGATCCAAGTGCATGCTTCTTGTCAGCAAGTACGTGATAGTTTCCTTGGATCCTGCATTCCACGCTTGTTTAGGCGACGGAGACATGGACTACGTTTCACACATACTGCTATCCAAGTGTCATTTTTATTCCGTTTGGTCTAATTGGTCGGTCTTTCTCTTCTTTTTCTCTTCTTTTTTTTTAGCAACTCAATCACTCTATTTCATCCTAGCAGTGATAACAAGTTGATGTTTAGTGACCCACCAAAACACTTAGAGAACAATAGATAAATATGGAAGAAAAAAAATAGAACGTGCTATGGTGATATTCCGAGATATGGTAAGAACTATCATGGTATTTATGATTTCTGAGCTATGTTAGTCCCTTTTAGTTAATTGGTTCCTCAACTCCTGCAATCAAAATGGTTCCATCCACTAATGGTGTCATCCTAAAGGCACAAGTTTCTAGATTTCGAAGTTCAAAAAGCACAATTTTTTTTGTTTTTTCTATTTTTCTGATTTTTTTTGTTTTTTTTTTAGACGGCATAAAACAAACTATACAAACATATAAATGCTCCCCCACACTAAAAATTTACATTGTCCTCAATTTAAATTGAATCGTCCAAAGAAAGTAAAGGTGGGAAATCCATAACAAGATATATATACAAATGCATAATAAAAACGGATAATCTAACTCATAGTGATTTCTGAACAATAGAGAATAAACACTAAACAAGCTATTTAGTTGGCATTTAGTTGGAATCTAATCACCTCATCGTTAAGAAAAAATTCCATCTACTTAGAAAGGCTAGTGTTTATTCTAAATTGTTCAAAAATCTCTAAAAGATTGAGTTTTGATATGCAAATATCCAAAATAAGAAAATAAAGATAAAAGACTTAAAAAAAATAAAAAGATAGAAATAGAAATAGATACACAAAACCGGTGGGTTGCCTCCCATTTAGCGCTTGGTTTTAAGTCGTCAGCCCGACTTGCAAGACGAATTCCCCATACACCAATAATCTGAAAAGTTGGGGATCCTTCCATGTAACCTATTTTGCAAATATTAGCTTCACACAAATATTAGTACAAGAAAATAGAATTGAAGCTATCGCCCAATAGAAGTTTCCCTCACACTTATTCTTTTCTACACTTGGAAGTGTATAAAGAACATAAAAATCAGGGACTTCTATGGTTTCTTCTTTGCAAACATTCATAGTATGAGAATCAAAAGTTTCTAATGGTGGATATCGAGAAACAAAGTCATTTAACAATATTCTCGAAGCACATAGATTCAAGCCAATAAGAGGTAAAGGAGAAGGATAAATAGACAAAGGATTAGCCAAACCTTGCAACTCTTGTATTATAGTATCCTCTTCATCCTTAGAAACTTCAAGTGAATTACTTACCTCTTGCACATCGTGGTCCTCTATTGAAACTTGCAACAATTCTTCATTTGTTTCTGCCTTAACCAAAGTCTCGACATCAACATCTTCGTTACAATCTTTTGCATGCTCAATTGGGTCTTTCACAATATTGGTCAAATCAGTTTCATTCTCAACATACTCCTCTTCGTTATTAGGCACATGCTCTACTGCGGATCCAAATTTCACTATGAGGAATTTCTTTAGAACACTCAAAAATGCATCATCCTCAAGCTCCACCCTTTGAATAGGCTCTTGATCATTATTAAGATCAATGCTTGAGTTATCTACATAAGTTCCATCATAGTCCTCTTCATGTTCATCTTGATCCCAAAAGGATTCCGTTGTACACCTTTGGGAAATGTCACCATGAGTTGGTTCAAGTGATGTATCTTCATAATCATCATCACTTTCATAGTTAACATAAGATTGGTTCTCACTGAATTTAGTGTTGCTAGTCTCAAACTCATCCTTTTGAATAGGTGAATGATCATTATTAAGATCAAGAGTTGAGTTAACTACACAATTATCAACGAAAGACCCCAAAGGTTGGACTTTTTCAACATTAGCATCAATCAAATATTCATCACAAACCACGTGCACATTAGAATAATTATTGTTTTGAAAACAAAGTTCTTCTTCATACCTTTCTTATTTGTATTGATCAATATCTCTTTGTAGGTTTGCAATACCTTCACGAAGTTCTTGGAGTTGCTCGTCTGTAGCCTCTTTATCTTTTTGAAACTCTTGTCGGACAAAGTTGGAAAAGTTGTCTAACAAGTTAGAGACTTGTTGTTCACGAGCATAAGAATCCTCCAATCCTTGTGGTTGTTCACACATGTACCCGCCATAAGGTTGTTGAGGAAAACCATAAGGTTCCATGGAATATTGGTCATAACCAATGAATTGGTTTTGATTATACCCCTGGAATTGGTAGTTGTCATATTGTTGAGGTTGTTGAAAACCGAATCCATTGTTCCAATATGCTCCATCCATGAGAAATAAGTACCTGAAACACGATTCTCAAAACAAGGTTAAAATCCAGAAAATAAAACAAAAACAAAACTAAGAAATCAAAAACAAGTGACAACCGTTGCCTCCCCGGCAACGGCGCCAAAATTTGATAGGTTGTCAGCCGACAAAAATATAATTTCACTTTCTTACTTAACTAAAATAAATGTAGTAGTGATAAAAAAGAGTTCGTATCCACAGAGAGGACTATGGTTGCCAAAATGTTTCGGTTTCCTAAAAGTAACAATGGGGGATTTTATGATTTTTATAAACTAAGTTATACTAAAAGCAAATAAAGTAAAGCAAACACGCAAATCAAGATATAAAGATATTGGTTAAGGATATCGTTTTCATTCACTAACATGCTCTTTTCATAATAACTAGAATTGATATTTAATCTCTCATTATCAAAGGCCCTAGGATACCTTGATCGCAAGAATATCCCGCTAATTCCCTCTTATCATCAACAAACACATTAAAAGATGCGAATATGAATTCTATCTAAGGGAACAACCTAACGTGTAAAAGCACTAATCAAGTTTAATTCCCTAGATGCATTAAGTTCTATGAAATTAGGCCAATCAAAGCAATCAAACGTGTAAAAGCACTAATCCGATTTAACAAAGGTCAAGGTTCACATATGGTTACTAGAATATATCACTACAAGAAATAACCATGTTTGTGCTACATGTATTCAAGATGCATCAATTTTACGTATGAAACACCTTAAACTAGCATTAAATGTGAATTCGAGTTCAATCAATTGGCCACTCAACCAAACAAATATTAAAATCATACATGGCGATATAAATAGTGAATCAAGATCGATAATTATGAGACAAAACTAATTTATCAATAAAAGAAGCATGCATTGTGAAATCAAATCAATCCATAACCAATAATAAGATTTAACTACTCATGTTAATGGGTTTCATAACAAGAAGAAAAAGAAAAGTTTTCATCTTTCTAAACCCTAGAACCAAAAGTAGAAGATAAGATATCTCCAAGATATAAAACCATTCTCTGCTTATATACTTCCCTCTGCCTTCACTTTCAATAAGTCACGTCCAAATAGCCCATGAATGAAGTCCAACAAGTCTAAGCCCAAAGGTGGATCTGAGTCAACTACTGGATCGACAAGTAAACTCGGCTAACTCGGAAACTGGCCGAGTTATGACCGATTCCTGGTAGTTTCAGGCCATATTTCAGCCATTTCCACTCTTCCCCTGCACAGTTTAGTTCCTAGCATTCATTCATGCACAGTTTAATCAAGCCATCTCAAACAATTCCTAACATTCATCTATTCAAAGGCATTCATTCAACTCATTGCAACACAAAGATTCCTGCATAAGTATCAGCTCATCAACCTTTCTACGCATATCTTTCAGCACAAGACCAATTCAGTCCATTATTCCCCAGCCTCAATTCATGCCTTCTCTAGCTTCAAATCCCCTTCTCATCTCAGCTGACATCACCAATCTCTTGCATTACAAGCCCTTATCAGCAACTCCAATAGTAAGCCACCAGCTACACCAGCTTGCAACTCCATTGCATTTGAACATCAACCAATAGTCATCTTTAATTTAGCTTTACCAGCACCAACTCTGCATGTATCCTTCAACCTTGGTAACTGCCAAACATCCCTCTTAACATCACCATTCAACCAAAAATCCCATCACAACAGCATAGTACCTTGTCCAAGCCCTTGATTGTAGCTATTCATTGTTTCAACTCTCTCCCAACAGAACTCATTCCATAGTTCAACAACAAACCATCATAAGTTCCCGCTTCTCTTTCTCCGTTTCCTCGAATTCACCTCAGCCAAAATATTCCCAGCTCGAGCTCTTCCATCCATCACTGCCACCAGTTAAACTCATTGTAAATCACCATTTCCTGCACACTATCAACAATCACTGTGAAGTGCATATCAACTGCCATACTCATTCCACCAGTGCCAAACTCGTTCCCTTCAGCTCAATGGCAGCAACACTCATCTTCACTGCTGCTCTCCCTTACTCTTCCTGCCATATCGGTCATCTCCATACTGCCCTGTGAACAATGGAAGCATGTCACCTGCAATGCCATAGCACCTAGCTACCAGCTACACTGTATTCATTGCAAACCAATATGTCCTTCTCGAGCTCCATTCGATCACCAACTACTATAGTTTACTTTATCTCGGCTTTATTGCAGCTCAAATGAGCTATAGCTTCTGTAACAACAGCGGCACCAGGACATCACCCGCACCTGAGCATTCAACCACTACATACTTCAATCACTAGAATCACTGCCAAATAGGGTTTGAACCTGTACAAACTTTGCGACTCACTTAATACCTCATTTACCCAGTTTTACACTTCAACAGCTACATTCCCTAACTGCATCTGCACCACGAGCCATTATAACCTTCTCACTCAACCAGAGACTCAATCCCTCTCAACTAGCAGCATCATTATCTTCATGCCTCACTGCAACTCCCATTTCCAGAAACTGCAGCACTTCAGAAGCACCAACCAAACTCACAGATTCCTACAATTGCTACTCGATTCTTCCTCCATCCACTGTCTCAGTCATACTACCTACACTTTCTCCTTATAGTTGCACCCTTTACCACTGTCACCAGCCAACCCATGTAGCAACATTACCATCTCCACATCTCAGTTGCACTAATTCTTCCTCCTCATTGCAGCTGCCAGCAACACTTAGTAGCAATTATTTCAACACCACTAGTTCCACTGCCAGACTGCAACTCCTTTCAACCTTCATTAAATCGAATAAGCTCCTCAAACCCCTCTTTAATTTACCCAAAATCATAGCATCAGCGAGTCTTGTTCTACTACAGAAATTTGAACCCTAATTACTCACCACCAACAACAGCTTCTCGATATCAAACTTCAATTCCTCCTAAGTCTCTTCTCAAACCCTAAATCACCTCCAACAGCACCATGATATTCAATTCTTCATCTCTGCCTTCATCCAGTTCACCAATTCGAAACCCATCACAGAACAGCCACAACAACAACTACCTCTGTCTTCTTCTCTCATCAATGTCAAACACCAGATTCAACTTCACAACAAATCCAACTTCTAATTCATCTGCTTCTTCAACATCCCAATCAAACCCCTTCTCAAATTCAGCATCCGCAACCATTTTTCTGTTCTCTCTCTCAATTTATGGTTAAAGGGCAAATAATGATTGAAAGAAAATATGATTTAGGATAAGTGTAGGAATTAATATTGATATAGGCACCCACTAAAACCATAAGGGACACCAAAATGATATTTTGCATGTCAGTTTCACCAAACTGAACATTCTGTTTTGTAGCTCAACTGTCGATTCTTGTGGCCGACAGACTAATGCTTCATCTCTTTTGCTTCATAACCTCAGCTGGATCCAAGTATCACTCGCCTGTGAATTAACCTTTTTTTTTTGCGCTTTACGCTCCAAATGGACGTTTTCTCCTTCTTTTGCTCGTAGTGACTCCAAAGTACCTAAACACTCAAAAGTGAACATAAGATACATAATTCACACGAAAAATAGCAAAGAAAGCATAAACTCTACATAGAAAATACGGTGTATTCTACACCTATCAAGCATCAAAAGGAAATCCAGGATCTGCAGGTTATGGTTTCATTGCAAGAAATCATTTGGGTGCATTCTTAATAGCAATGGCAGGAGGACTTGAATTATCTACCAATTTCCTTGTAGAGATAATAGATGTGGTGTGTGCAGTAGAGTGGGCTATATTGAACAACCATTTGCAAGTTTGTTTTAAGGAAAATTAATAATCTTCCATGGTCTGTAGTCACCAGATGGAATTTGGTATGTGCAAAACTACAGAATTATGAGATAAAGCACAATTTCAGGGAATTCAATTATAATGCAAAGGATGGGAGTGAACTAAATAAAAACAGTGTTAAGATTTACAATGAAATTAACACTTTCATACTAGCGTCTCCTTCTCAGTCATATTATAGATTTTATTAATTCAAAAATAATCTTGGTGTAATGCCTTTGGGTTCTTGTATTTGTTCTGATAATTGATTAATAAAATTTTGATTTAGCAAAAAAAAGTAAAAAGGTTTTGGTGAATCGACCCATGTCCATGGTGGAAATTCAAGGTTAATAACTTTCCATTTTTCAGCAAGAGTTGACGTAGCAATGCGGAATTCACTTGACGAGATTGTTCCCTCTAAGCAAGATAAGTTTTTCATTTACCTGAAACTGGCAAATACAATGAAACTGTGACATCTAATATCCAATATCCATACATTCAGAAAGAAAACAGATAGTAATTGTGTGCGTTTTGAATTGCAGGATAAAACAACCAAACATCTAAATCATTGGCGGGACAAAAAGATCATTTTCTGTAGTCTTATTATGAAGATTTTCTAATATTGAAAGAAGAACAGAAGTAGTTAGTTGCTAAAAAGATCATTTTCAAGACGGATATTATTCCTTCACTGTTACGTTATATTGTATCATAACAAATTAATTAAAACTAGATTACCGGGCGCGGTGGGAGGACGACTGAAGAGAAAAAAGACATAACTAAACACAAGTGATACCACCTGCAGAAAAAAAAAAACAGAATAATAAGAAAACACAAAATACATATTTGAAAATCAATAATAGACAAAGTGAGAGAGACAATTTTAGACACTATAGAATTGGGGGGTTGTTACACAACAAGGAATTTTATTGTTGAGTTTCTCCGTCTTGATTATCAAGGACCTAAAATCCCATACTGTGATTTTGTTTTACTTTCCTTCTGTAGAAGAACAAGTTTGCATTTAAAAATGTGGCAGTGTAGAATGTTAAGGACAACAAACTAAACATAAGTTGGCATCAGTCAAAGAAAATATTTAAGGAATTTTCTAAACAAGCTATCATGATTCAAATCTTTAATTACCTAATGTCCTGCAACTTGAGCTGGTCCCAGTCAAAAATCTCAATTCAATCTCCATCAACATCTCAAAAAACAGTCTTCTGAATATATCTTTCTCTTTCTATACGTAAACTTCACTTCTTAAAAGATCATTGAGTTGAGCTGGTCTCAGTTAAAAGTCTCACTTCTTAACATATATTTCAACTTTACCACCATGGTTCAGTGATATATACCTTGAATTATAACAGGAATATTAAAAAATTCATAGCAGTCATTAGTCAAGAAAATGAGTGATAATGAGCAAATAAGAACGGCATAGAAAATGTTTAAATGGATCAGTTTAAGCAAGCAATTTCTCTCAGCTTCAAAACATGGTGGGGAGAATTTCAACTCTTAAGCAACTGGAATTCAATGCTGCCAGAGTTTCAGGCTGCAAAAATATGCTACCGATCAAATGGATTCACTTCTTTAAAGATGATATTATTTGAAAAGACGAGGATACCCAAATATACCTCAATCTAAAACTTTTCCACCTATAAGTCCTTTTCTCCGAAAGTGATGTATATAGATTGAGTCGAGACAATACAAAAAATCGGTTCACACTTCGTGTGTTCTTCTATAGATACGAGATTGAGACAATACAACAACGAAGTATGTTTACTTGATAAAAGGTTCGAACATAACCAAACACAATGGGATTACTATCAAGTAAATAAGAATTAACGTTTGTGTAATTTACTTTAAATTATAATAACAACAATTATAATTGCGGAAAATAAAAGTAAATGACACAGCAAGATTTTGTTAACGAGGAAAACTGCAAATGCAGAAAAACCCCGAGACCTTGTATAGAATTGAATACTCTCAGGATTAAGCCGCTATACAAAATAAAACCAACTTCGTATAGTTGAGACCAAGCAACTAAAATCTATAGTTCACATAGTTCTGTCTGTATTCCCACGCCTCAAATCTGTAATAAGTCACGTACTTGGAACAATTCCTGTGGTTCATATTCCAAACAGTAAAGGAACAACAAATATGTTTGGTATCAACTCTTTTCAACCAAGTGATATGAGTTTGACAAAAGTCTCTTATGTTTATCTCAAATAAACTCCTTTGTCAGGTCCTTATATCTATCTTATTTTCAACTACCAAAGTAACTGTTAAGATTTTGCAATCAATACTTTTAATCACAAAGAATTGTATTGATGACGATCTACACAACTAATCAATCAAATCTACCAAAAGGATAAACCGATTATAGTTGGATCCTCTTTTACCAAACAAGTATTGTGCATACCAAAGATTATGATCCCAAATCAGAAATCTTTAAAGTCTTCTTTGTCTTTAAATCTTATTTAATCTTCAATCAGCACCTTCACACAATCATCTTGAAATTCTTGTGATCAATCACGCACATAACTATAGGGAGTCTGTTACCAATGGATTATCATAAGACGTCTTTAGATCTACACACAGTTTAAAGATCTGCATCGAAACTTCGATCTAGTTTGAGTGAATCTTATATCAGAAGAGAAGTTTCTCAAGCATAAACAAACTAGGTGCAATCAAAGTTCAACCACCGTTAGTCAATCAAATAAATTGAATACAAAAGATAACCCGCAATTATCTACCACCAACGGTACTAATAGAGCTTCTCAATCCCAAAGAAGTCTTTAAACTGAGCGGTCGTAAGAGATTTCACCTAATTAGGTTACTTTCCTCTCCGAATAGGAGGCTCCACCAGTAACAACACAACTGAGGTAGTTTTTCTGTCTATGAGGATTAGTTTGCTCGAAATGCAAACATTGATATTTATAGACAAGGAAGTTTCGACACCAAGGAATTTCCAAAACCGAAAATAATCTCAAGATATGCAATATATTCCAAATTCGGTTTCCATAATTCTTGGAAATGCTCTGTCCAAATATTGACCGAAAATCTCTTAGAAAATATCCAACTTGCAAATGCACATTACCAATTTTCATTTTCCATATATAGATTAAAAAATTTAATTAAAAGATTCTCAACATATTTTTCGATCCAGGATTTTCTTCCTTTAGCTATTAAGGAATATCTTTGAATAATAAAAGATAAGCATTACTGCACATGTTCAAAGTATGTCGACATCCATACTTTGTAAGTCCTCTTTCATACTTACAATCTTGAAACCGGTTTGCCACACTTCTAAATAAGTTTAGAATTGGTTCATCTGACTTTCAAGAACTACGTGATTGATCAAGAACACTAAATTACCAAACATGGGTTTCACGGTTCTACCAAAACAAGTTTCGGTTCTACCTACATGTGGGTACTGGATTTAGTCATATTAACTTTCCAAAAATTCAGTTGACTAGGTACTAGGATCTGTTCCTACATATATATGATATTTAACTTGTACTTGTTGCACATGTCCATAGGATCAGTTCCCCTTTTCCTAAAAACGTGTTGCACATGTCCATAGGATCGGTTCCCCTTTCTACTAAAAACTTGTTGCACCTCATACAAGAATCGATTCCCCTTTGTGATAGGTTGCACCTCTTACTAGGATCGGTTCCCCTTTAACCAGAGTTGGTCATACCCATAACACTAAATCGATCATACCATCTCAGGTGATTACTTAAGATCGGTTTCACTAATAAAAGTCATACCAATACAAAAGCCAAGCCTTTGTTAATAGTTTTACCAAGAACATAAACAAGTCATGAGCGGTTATACTAATCACACATATTGGTAGTTTAAAAGATATGCAATGAATAACAATACCAATAAAGCCTAGTGATTTCCCTTTCGATTCAAAAAAAATTTTCATGAATTTACTTCCTTTAAACAAATGTAAAACATTGTTTCCTAGGATGAAATCTTCACCTTATACCCATACATAATCACAATATCATTCAAACTATTATGTTGATATCTTATATACAAAGTTTAATGGTTAAGCAATAAACCTCATATTGTATTCATTAATACTACGTCTAACTAGAGTGTAAGCATTCATGCTTCGCAGTTGTGTTTTCAATATGCACGACTTGAAAGATACGATAGGGAATGAAACTGTTCAAGTCAAATATCACTAACCTCAATTGGAAGGATGATGTTGTCATTGTAGCTCCTTACTTCTTCACTTCTTCAAGTCTTCGCAATACTTATAATGTCTCATATCCTAATACTTTCAAGCTAAACTATATGAAGTTGACTCTAGTACATAATCAAGCGACTCTTTAAATGAATTTTGTCTCACTAAAATATGACAACCAAACTTGACATACCAACGCTTGGTGGGTTCAACCGAGCTATGCTCTAACACTATTATCTATTATGATGTCGATCAGTTGCGTTACACTTACCCATCCATGCAATCACTCTCCCTAAAGTTTATATGTAGTATAAAATAAAACTTAATACCACATCCTCTGATGGTATACATGAATAAACCACAACACACGACCTAGATTTGAGGAACATAAGAGGAAAGTGTATATCTATGAATATAGACATACCAATACATCATGTCTGATGTGACTCTTTTTGTGTATAAGAATTCTCACATGCCAAGGTGACACAAAATCCTTACATATCATGTTCAACACAAATTATCGCATTTTTATTCAATATGAACCAAAATAACATTAGTTCAGCGATCCATACCACCATGCTCATTAAACGTTCAAAGCACCAAAACGCATCACCTTGATTTTCGATTAGAATTACCATTGGAAAGCAAAGATCACTCATCCTTGGAAAAAGAATAAATGTGTAGTGACCCATTGATCAAATAAAAGAATCTATTCCCTCTCGGTAAATGCTAATTAAAATATTCATTAAGACTGCTTCAGTGCTTAGATGTTTACAAAAGCATCTTATCCTCTAGCTTTGATGGATAAAGAGGAACCGAAATAGGTAAAAGATGGTGAGCAAAGTAAAAGAAAATATACCTGATGTTTAGTTAGGCATCTACTCATAGCACGAGTCTTATCGTTGTTGTTTGCATCTTCTAAGTGAAAACTTATGCTTATGTATCCAAACATACAACAACAAAGTTATTTCGCCAATCTTCATTTTGTCTGTGTATAGAGTTTCCTGTGTGGAATGAGCTTCAAAATACCATAAATGAAGCAATTATTATGACCACCTATCGCTACAAAACCGTAAATAAACAAAACTCACAAATCAAAATCTCTTTTGAATCCTCGGGTTACAATCAATTTCAATGCACTTAGAGGCATTTTGTCAAATGTATATTGATTATACTCACATGCCTTACCGTGAGCACATGGATGATTTTCCATAAAAGAGACGACATCATCATATTAGTCCAGCTAATGTGAGTACGCACAAGCACATACAGTGGCGGATCCAGACTTTAAAAATGAGGGGGACTAAAAAAATTTTATCAAATAATGGTGGGCTAAATATGAAAGTTATGTAGACTAAACACCAAAAATATGATAAACATAAGGGTTTTCTATGATTTTTATGATTTTAGGGGGGGCTAGATCCAGGGTTAGTCAACCCTTGGCTCTGCCCCTGAGCACATAATCAAAAGTTGGTATACCATTCGGAAACCAACATAAATACAATCGTATTAATTAAGTTTAATGAATAAATTAGTTGAAAGAATAAATCAAACAACAAAAGACACCAGAAACTTTTATAACATTATTGCGCTTTAATGTTTTGTTTTGTAAGCGGTTTCTAGGCTCAGTGTAAAACGTGATGATTGCGTATCATAAAAAAAATGGAGAAAAAGACCGAAAATAGAGAGCAAGAGAAGAGATAATTTCTAATTCATCTATGTAACCGACAAACATTAAAGCCTCTATTTATAGAACTAAACACAAGGACATCCAAGTAATAAAAGAGATTTACTTCGAATAATTACACATTTATAACAAAAACAAATATTTAGGAAGATTTGCTTGTAGAAAAATTTTATTCTTTTTTTACGGATTTTGTTTTTCTCTAGTAGCACCTTGGATGGCTATTTGGCTAGTTTTAATGTCAGCAAACTATTCGGAAGTAATATTCTTTTTCTAGTAGCCTATTAAATTGGTTGACCGTATCTTCATAAGATCTTTCAGTTGTCGTATATTTTTCTTTGGATGTCCACGTTCGTTAGAGATAACAAATTTTCTAGTTTTCGGGGATTTTTTTTTTGGCACAGATATATATTTTAAGTAATGAAAATCATCCAGGATTGATTGGGGTATACCCAAATTAATTATACCCAATAAGACAAAATAAGGTCATTTTGAAGTAAAACAAGCCACCCTTTAACCATATATTTTTTAAATGGCTAATATACCCTTGTTTAATTAACACTAAAAATTATGATTAGGTTAATTAATTGAGTTTAGATTAAAATTTTCAAATTATAAATTCAGTAGATTAAACCTTTAATCCGTCTTATGATTTCGATTTCGATCAAAAAATGTGGTTTTAAAAATGTGAAAGGTCGGCAAGGTCGACGTTTGAATAAGGTGTCGGCTATGTCTCGCCGGCATGGTCGACGTTTGAATAAGATGCCGACTAAGTCTAGCTGGCATAGTCCACGGATGAATAACATGCCGACCGTTTTTTGGCCAGAATGGTCTTTGAATGAAGAATATCCCGACTATCTTGGGCCAGCAATCTAACGGTCGGCATGTAAATATTTCCTACCATGGCGTATATAATATAATCGGCTGCAAAAACAAATTTTTTTAACGCTCTCGGCTGACCTATGGTGGGCATGCTAATGATTTCTAACCTTGCCGGCATGTAATTATACTCAACAGAAAACAGAATATGGGAAGATGTAATTCACTTTATTCATGCAATTTTGGTTACTACATTGATTGAAACATAAAACCTAACTCCTTGTCGACGGAAAAACGAATGCACTTAGCATGTGCATCAAGCCTTTGAACCCCTAGGCGACCCTAGTGGACGAGTTATAGTCTCGTGAGGGTTTACATAGAGATCTACCCACAAAACCTACACTAAAACCATTAATCTTAGTTGGAGGAATCCCATTCATCTCCGGCCTACATGAGGTCCGGGGCATACTCCGGGATTTTGGAGACCATGAATTCATAGCTTGCATCGAATGCGAATGGTTTCCCTTTTTCCTCTAAGTAGCGCGGTTTGACGACTTCATGCTACAAAAACAAAACACAAACTTAATTTGTTAGTGGTGTTTAGTAGGAAGATCAAACAACATGGATCACGTAAAATAAACCACAAAAAAACTTACAAATTGTTCAATGGACAAGTTGAAGTTAGTATCGTTGAAAATCCGTGGTTGGAGAGCTAAAAAAGCAAGTATCGCATTTTCGATGACTAGGTGCCTATCATGGACTTGTTGAACACTTCTTCCATTAGGATTCCCAAAATCTTGCCTAAGTTTTTTGTGTACCCTAGCCCAAAAGGTTACGGTATCCACCCTTATGGAGGACTACCTTCTAACTCAAGTTTCAGTGTAACAAGCTTTGGTGATTGCCAAATCTTCATTTGAATCAAATGAATCCATTGTTGTATGTAGAGATCTATTGGGTGAGTTAGATGGAGTGTATGATGATATGAGCTTTGGAGAGTATATGCAAATAGTTGTGTGTTTTTTTGTAGAGAGAAGTAGTGTATTTATAGGATTGTGCCCAAATTTGGCTGTTATAGTGCCTAATTACAAGTCAATCAATGCAATTGTACTTGCAAAAATTTGAATTTCGAACTCCCCGGCTCAGTTTTTGTTTCCGCAGTATGCCGACTAAGTATGGCCGGAAGGGTCATAATTTTGTTACCATGCCGACCTTATGCTGATTCTAGGCATCATGAGTTCATTTTTTTCCTGTGTAACCACCGAAAAGGTACTTGGTCATTAGCATGCCGGCTATGATATTGTCGGAAAGATCATAATTTATAACCATGCCGACCTAATGATGATTTTAGGCATCAAGAGAATGTGTTTTCTGCAACACATATCCAACATGGTCGATAACATAATACCCTGCTGGCTGTATAACATTCGTCTAGGTATTGGTCCGATTACCTTGCCGACCCTGGTATGCAAATAATTTCTGCTGTCAGGGCCGGCAGTCTGTTATAGGTGTAGAATACACCGTATTTACTATCTAGAGTTTATGCTTTCTTTGCTATTTTTTCTTGTAAATTATGTAGTTTACGCATGTTTTGAGTTATTAGGTACTCTTGAGTCATACGGAAGAAAAGAAGAAGAAATCACCCAAGAATGAGCAAAAAGGGTAAAATTATCATTTCATGGGCAAACACTATCTGGATCTCAGTCAAGGTTAAGGGGAAACTCTCTCTGAGGAGTATTAAAAACAACCAATTCATGTTAAGGGGTGACAACCTGTTATGGGGCACCAACTTGGGGTGGATCTTACCTAATGGGGTGTTATTATCCGGACATAACTTTACACCCTAATTTGAGAAACCAGTTCTCATCATTATCAATCATTGTGAAGCAGAAATAGAGAGGGGGAAGCAGCCGCTGCTGCTATTGTTGTGTCCGAGAGATTTGAAGACGAAACCAAGAACAAAGAGTGATTGAAATGGATTTTTTTTGAAAATTAAGAGATCGATTCTTAGAACGAGAATAAAGAATTAGGGTTTGAGTTATTTGGTGGATTGAGACAAATATAAAAGGGGATTTGAGATTTACAGTAATTGAAAATGGGATTTGAATCTGTTTGAAAATGGTTGTTGATGTTAATCGAAAGATGGAAGAATGATGCTGTTACCATAGTGATTGTATAATTGATGTTGTTGTTGAAAGAACAAGTGGGATATGATGGCGATGCAGTGGAGGATAAAATGGTGATGTTGTATGTCATAATTAGGGGTTTGAATTGATTCGCTGAATTAAGAAGATGGGTTTCTACCGTGACAAGATCGAGAGATTAAGTTGATGAAGTTACTGATATGAGGCTAGCAGTGAAGAAATTGAGATGTTCTTGTAGATGAAATAGAGAGAAAGGGGATCTGATATTGCTAATTTAGTAACAGAATATGGTGGAATTGATGTTGTTGCAAAAAGGGATCTATTGTTGGATGAGTTTTGATAATTGGTTTCACTCGAATTACTCACAATTTGTGTTGCTTCCAGGGGTTTGTGAATTGAAAATGAATGGCGGTCTGGTGATATTCAATCTTCTGTGACAAATTCATAATTGGTTGTGTTGGTACTGCAGCAAAACTCAAGAACTGAGTAACAGATGGGTGTGTGACTGTGTTGTGATAGGAGTGATTGGGTTGAGCTGAACAAGAAGGATATTGGTGCTGCAATAGAGCTTGGAGTTCTGTTTCTATATGTACAAACTGCAGGAAAGATCAACTGTGTTAATAAAATTGAATGTACTAGATGTATGTGTTAGGCTTGTTACAGGGGAGTGAAGAATGGCCTGAAATACGGTCGAAAATGCTATGAAATAGAGGAAACTCTGCTTGAATCTCCCCTTTGATGAGTCAACTCAATGACTCGGTGAATGTAACTCGGTGAGTCAGCCGAGTAAGCCAACTCAGCCCTGATCAAGACAGCTGACTAGAAGCTGACTAACTCTCTTCCTTGACCCGGTTGACTAACAAAGACTGTTAGTTTGACAGATATATATAACAGGATCTGGCGGAATATTCTGTCAACGGTGACAGAACTCAAGTGATCGGCAGAGAGTTTTTAAGCCGGATTCCGGTTAACTTCTGGCGGTAAACCCAGTTTTCCGACGACCCTTTTGGGGAAGATTTTCTACACGGGCTTTCTCACACATGGTCTTGAGCACTTCTATCTATTGGACCTTTGAAGAGAAGACCTAATAGTGGAAAGAGTATCCTTTATGGAAATTGAGAAAAATATAAAAGAGAAGACTTTTCTCTAATCATCTTCTATCCTTTACTTTTGTTTCTAGGGTTTACAACATGATAAAACTTCTTTTTCTCCTTGTTATGAACTCCCTTAGCATGAGTACTTAATTTTCTTTTGGTTATGGATTAGTTGAATTTCACATAACATGATTCTTTGATTCAATATATTAGTTTTGTCTCATATTTATCGTTCATGATTCTCTGAAAATATAGTTGTATGATTTGACGTATTACAACATGATTGATTGTTAATTTTGTCAAGTTGCAAATTGGTAGAACTCGTAATCATATCTATTGCTAGTTTAGGGTTTATTATACGTAAAAGTGATAATCCTTGAATACAAGTAGCATAACTGTGAATATTGCTTGTAGTGATACATCCTAGTAATCACAAGTGAATCGTGACCTTTGTTAAATTGAATTAGTGAGCTTTCCACATTCGATTGCTTTGATTGGCCTGATTTCATAGAACTTAATACATCTAGGGAATTAAACTTGATTAATGCTTTTACACGTTAGGTTGTTCTCTAAGATAGAATTCATATTCGCATCTCTTAATGTGTTTGTTGATGACAAAAGGATATTTGCGGGATAAACTTGCGATCAAGGTATCCTAGGGATTTTGATAAAAGTTGAGATTAAATATCATTTCTGGTTATTATGATAAAAGCATGTCCTTAACCAATATCTTTACTTGTTTATTTGATTTTATTTTTAGTTTTCTTTATTAAAAATCATAAAACCACCCCGTTGTTATTTATAGGAACCCGAAATAACTTGACAACCTAAGTCCTCTCTGTGGGAACGATCCTTTCTTGCCATTGCTTCATTATATATTTTGAGTAGTAAGAAAGTGTAATTTATTTTTGACGCCTACGACAGCAATCATTTTGACAGTTCAAAACCTTGCCGGCCCTTGTGCAATCGGCAATGTAACTCAAAAAAAAGTATGCCGGCATAAGTATTGAAACTTTACATAGCTAAACAAACCATTCATTCAACAACTAGAAATCCAACATTTTTTGTCCATAATACGAAAACATGTCCCATAGACCTAAAAAAAAACATATGTCCAACCATTAACCTTAATATTTGTCTACCACAACATAAAGAAATGAACTAGTATTGCATTCATTCACCATCACGACCACGACCACGATCCCGTTTAGCATTATCACGACCACCACCACTACCACTACCACCACCACTACCACTACCACTACCATCATCACGGGAACGAGCCCTCTTTTTGTCAGCATTCATCTTGGATTGTGCTTCCCTCCTGGATTTTTCTTCCCTCTTTACTTCAGCATCAGCTTGCTTGAAAAATTCATAGGCATCCTCATTGTCAACATTGCTAGCATAGTGAATGTTCTTGGTTTTCTCTTCAATCGACAAAGGCTCTCCTCCATATCTCTCATAACACAACACCTTCACAAAGGTCCTCAAATGTTCCTTCTATTTTCAGTTAAACAACAAATAATTAATATAATGACTCGATAATGTAACCTTAAAACACTAAGAGCAACTCTAAAATACTTACAAAGAACTTAGGAGTTGTTGCTGGGTCTTTCTCTGCCATCTTCCTCTTACGAGCCAATTGTTCAGTAGTCTGTTCCCTAATCATAGTAGGACAAGCCCATCCCAAGTACCACGTCATGTATTTCTCATAAGATTCATGACCTTCGATCACCTCGTCCAAAAAACTCGTATCGATTTTACGGACACGTCTTCCGTTCCAATGATCTTTAACTGGCGCTGGAGCATAAGCGATATTAATAGTTTTTTGGGACGTGTTGCAGTCCTCCCTTAACACTTTAAAGAACGGCTCATCATCGAAATGGGGTTCTTCTTGGACGTAACCCAATTATCGCATTACCCGATGTGGATCGTACATTGAAAATCCATGAGAGAACAACAAGGGTCTGTAGTATAATGCAACATCATCTCTCCTTTAGATTAAACCTTGATTTCTAGCATCTCGATACGGATCAAATATTACCTCATCTGTAGTCAATTTGTCCAAGAATATTTGCATGTTGATAAGATGATGCGGCATATCCTTATCATGAGCACCCTTAAAACTATATTTATGTCCTCTTGGCTTATCAATCACAAGCTTTTCTTTCACTTTGACGTAGGAGTTGGCTTTCACCAAAGTAGGGAAGTTCTCATATATCCAAACCTTTGCAAACACAAAGTTTAGTAAGAATCAAACATTGCAAGCATTTTGTAAATATAAATGATTTACACAATAAAATTACCTGGAAGAGACATATATTTCCGTTAACTTGCGCAGTTAGTGCCCTTGAAGCCTTTGTCAACTCATTTTTCAAGAAGGCGACCACCGCGATACCCCAAGAATACTCATGCATCTTATCTAAGGGATCCAATAGTTGCATATACCTAGCGTCGACCAAGCTTCTGAAACTGTCGGGGAAGATACATTTGCCCAGGACATAGAACAGATAAGCTGACGCGATAGCATTGATTTGCACCAAGTTGAATATATCCTCCTAAGAAATGTTATTATCGAAGCCCTCACTGATTGCTTTTCCCTCAACCTCGAGGCCTAGAATTTGATGAGCATCATCGGGAGTTATCGCCATCTCACCGAATTGGAATAACATTGTATCGCTCTCTCCGTATAACCTCTCACAGAATGATGATACGGTAACTATATCATACTTATGTTGATGGTGGATTTTCAATAAGGGGCAAATCCGTAAAATCATGATACTGCATGTTTCTGATACGGCTTCAGGCATGTGACGATTCATATTTTACGAAGCCATGATGAATATGTCTTTCGAAAAGCCTCCACTAGCTGGGCGTTTGATCCCTGACATTTTATCGTGCACTCTATGTAGAATAATAAAATTGGTCAATCCTCCTACATAATTGTTTGTTGAGGGGGTTTAACGCCTTCAGGACGCCGATGATACTCATTGTTCCCTGACAACATGAGAGCAACTCCCCTCTACATAGAAGAACGATTGGGCGGTTCTCCGTAAGATTTAGAGCAACAACGCCTTCAGGACAGTGACACTCACTAATCCTGACTATGTAGAGATACCGTGTATATACTCGGGTGTTCTCCGTAGTGTCTGAGAGCACCCTCAGGATTAGCCGTCTACTGACTATGCACATAGATTAATTCTGCCATGACATTCACCCTGAATTCCCAAAATGATCTATTATTGCCCGATTCCATGGTTGAATCCACGACCTGATAACATGGAATGGCAATAACAATTGCTCCGATTCCATGGTCGAATCCACGGCCTGATCCCATGGAATGGCAATAACAATCGCTCTGATTCTATGATCGAATCTACGACTTGATCTCATGGAATGACAATAACAATTTATATTATCTCATTACTCTGATTTCATGATCGAGTTCATTGCTAATCTTATGAAATGGTAAAAGATAATTTTATTACTTCGATTCTATGGTCGAATATTATTCCGAATTCATGGTCGAATCCACAGCTGATCCTATGAATTGATAATAAACAACTACTTATTTTATTGTTCTGTTTCATGAATTATTCTACGTTGAATTTCATGAATTAGCAATAAATATTCAACCATCGGGCATTTGGACCATCCCTGAGTAAGCCCTACAAAAATGGTGTAAGTGTACTCGACAATGATGCATGACTGAGCACCCGGATGCACGAACGAGCATCCAAAAAACATGAATATATGAGGAATCCTACGCAAAACAGGAGAAAACAACAAATATTAATAAAATAATAAGGAGCGCCCAGGGGTCAGGCCCACTGGCCGGCCGTCCATGGCCGGTTCCCATGCTTCTTTCATTATTTTTCCCAATTTTTGTTATTTTTCACGAACTCATGAAAACTCCTTCAATTTAGCATCTTTCTTTGTTTGTGCAAAACTCATGAATACCTTATAACTTCATGGATTCATGAAATAATATTATAAAATAAGGAAAGGTGTGCGGGACTGGGCAGCCTAGCCGGCCGACCATGCCCAAGTCGTGGCCGGTCCCACACCTTACAATCCTTAGCATATTATAATAATCATTCCCCAATTTCGTGAAACTCTTCGGTTTCAACAAAATTCATGGATTCTCCATAACTTCACAAATTCATGAAATAATAATAATAATTCAACAAAATATGGAAAAGTGTGCGGGACCGGGCAACATAGCCGTCCGACCATGCCCTAGTCGTGGCCGGTCCCACATCTCACAATCCCTAGCGTTTTATAATTATTATTCCCTAAACTCATGAAACTCCTCTGTTTCAACAAAAAACTCACAGAATCTTCATAACATCACGGATTCACGAAAATAATATTATAAAATAGGGAAAGGAGTGCGGGACCGGGCCATGCCCAAGCCGTGGACGGTCCCACACCCTGCAATCCCTATTCTTTTATAATTATTATTTTCCTTAAATTCATGGAACTCCTTGGTTTGAGCAAAAATTATTATTTCTTCATAATTTATCACCGACCAGGGTCATTCCTATGGCTTGCACAAAGCCGGTCCCACATATCTTCACACTTTTGACCTAATTTGAGCAATCGCTCATATTAGGCCCAAACTCTCTCCAACCAACCTGGGGATTGCTCAAACGACCAGTAATTGGTCACGTGACCACCAAGAGCTGGTCCCATGCTCTCTTGGTCGGTCCCCTATCTCTCATACTTAGGTTTTGCCTAATGTTGAACCCAGCAGTATTTCAATAAATGATGAAACCCGCACTTAATCATCATTCCTTCACCAACTCTCAAACTGAGAACCCTGGTGCACGCTCACTTGAGAAATTGGGTATCACATGGATGTCCATGGTCTCATGTGGTCGGTCCCTCCTTTTCTCATGACCTATTTTCAGCAATTCGTCGACTGATGAGCAATTCATCAAAAATTAGGGTTTTCGAACAAACGCTCAACAAATAATTATTCTGAGCAAGATCAAACACCAAATAAATTTATCTTGATCCATGGGGATTAATCATATAATATCTGGTAATCTACCAATATTTTTATATTTTATCGGGTCACGTCACCAATAAAATATTTCGTCGAATTAAGCAACTTTGCTCAGTTGTTCAAATATTGATCCAGCTATCAATATTTAATAATTTGTCAGTAATTTGCCGAGTTGAGCAACCTTGCTCAATTACACGTCAAAATATCAATTTATCAATAATTTGTTGAATTGAGCAATACTTGCTCAATTGCACGTCAAATTCTGTATATTCAGTAATTCGTCGAATTGAGAAATACTTGCTCAGTTGCTCGAATATTGACCCAACTATCAATATTCAGTAATTATCATTATTTCGTCGAATCGAGCAATACTTTCTCAGTTTCTCGAATAATCCACATATATTCAGTAACTCGTCAATATTCAACGACTCGTTGAATTTATAATATTTTCTCAGACGAGCAACATTAATGTTCATGAATCGCTGAGCATTTGTCAAACATGCTCGATTCAACAAAACCTAGACACATTGTCTAATCAGTCAACAACTGAAACACTAAATACACGTCTGTCATGCAGACTCCACGATTCGTGAGACATCAATCACGTCAAATTGGGGGATAACAACTAGGGTTTTCGTATGGCGGCCTACGGCACGTGGATTCATCCACGACGAGAAATGTGCGTAAGTTATGTCAATGGTTGAAGGATTTAGCAAAGTAGTGGGTGCACGATCCGTCAAGTCTCCACACAACATGTAACTAACTTTACCATGATTTTCCACTTACCCACTCTTCCACTCATGAAACCGTCACACTTACAGGGATCAAGGTGTTCACAACTCTGACAATATAAATAAATTTCTAAATCCACGATTGAAGACAACGAACGATCACTAGCCATCAATTATCTACACAGAATTTCTCGAGTAAACCACTCTCATGAATTCATCAATCCATCAAAACTTATTCGAACTCAACAGTTCACCAATTATTGCATTAACCTTCAACACACCTTCAATCCTTCATCATCATTGATCCCACACAATTCTTAGCTTCCCTCCTACAGATCAACCCATCTCCCTCTTTGCGACCGAATTGACTCTAGAACGGCCATTGTCTTGGTTTAGGCCGAAGTCCTACATATTGATTTCTAGAATCAAAGCACTCCCTTTGCAGTGCATCTGCGTTGGGTTAAGCAGTTTTCATGGTTCGATGAGTCTCGACAACACACTCGACTCTTCACTTTCCTAAAAAAACAGCAAACCATTTTCCCCATCTACAACTTAATATCCGAACTCTCCACTGAAGGCCACAACCCGGATTTCTTGACAATCGCTTGCACCTCGTCGCATTCCTAGTCAAGGTCTCAATTCTTAGTCACTGAACATGAAGCTTGGCGCCTCAAGAGACGGATGGCATGCTTGTGATCCTAAATACCAAAAACACAAAATAAAAAAAAATACAAACACTTGACGCAAATTTAATATGGATAAGATACACTTAAATAAAAAAACAAAGACGGATTGAGATTACTTACGATATTATTTTGGATTTCACATGCCCATGAGTCTTTGTATCCAAAAAGAACATTTCTACCATCTTCTGGGTCCCCTTTGGAGCCTCATCTGGTTCCAGTTTAACCTTCAATTAAGAGGGAGGCATGTGGGAATTAGATGGTTTAGTGATAACCCTCTTCTTCTTTCCGGTTTCAGTAGTACTTTCATCTTGGGTTTGTTCCCCAACTTCTTCTTCTTGTTCTTCCTCTTCAACAATTTCATCTTATCTACCCTTATCTTTATCTCCATTACCATCATCATCATCACCATCATCATTACCTCCTCCAACAGGTGGCATGTCTTGATCACCACCATCATTGTTACCTCCTTTAGCAGCTGGAGCAACATCATCATCATCACTTCTTCTAACTGATGGAATTGATTGGTCTTCATCTGGAGTTTCATCTGAATCATTTGGTTCCGGTGGTGGTTGAGAAATATTCCGTACACGGATCTTGAACAGTCCCGGCTCAATGAATTCCCCTCGATGTGTTGCAGTCAAGAGTTTTTCACCAACGCGAGGAGGTCTTGAAGGAGGAGTAACAATTTTCTTCTTTCCCTTTTGCGAACTAAACAAGAAAAATTAAAAAAAAAAATCAACCGCTGGCGGGGTCGTCAAATATTAACTTACCGGCGATAAAATAATCGGAATGGTCTATAACTATAATCCTTGTCGGCTATGGTTTATCCGACAGGGTACTACTCAAATAACCTGCCAGCATAATAAAAACTCAAATAACTAAAAGGCATCAGGAGACACAAAAAAATTGAAATACAGCCGGCAGGGTAAAAAATTATAACCCACCGACTTAAAAAATAACCAACGCCGGCAGGCTCCTAGGTTGAATAGCTTGCCGTCCTTGTAAGTAACAGTTACAGATATTAATAGCCGGCAAGATCTTCAACCTAAGAGCTTGCTGACTAAACCTAGCAATGAAACATCAGCAAGGTCGTGGAACAAACACCTTGCCGGCAAAATAACTGCAACTTCATACTTTTGATTTTTCAGACCTAATTTGACATGCAAACATGAAATTAATGTACTTGAGTGAGTTTAAGTAGGCCCTTACTTTCTTAATCGCACCATTTATTCCATTTGAGCGACTTCAATTTCTCCTTCTTCAACTATTTTTTTCCTTCTCTTTTTGTTGAACTAATTTTGTAAATCCAAGGTTGTATTCATTGGGTTTTCTATTAGCGTCTTTCATACGATTTCCCTTCCGCCGTGGTGGTTCCATTTTTGAAGATTAATCGGAGTTTTTGGATCGACGATCCACTCGATTTAATGGTCGAGTTTTGATTGTGGTGGTGGAGGAGGTCAATATGGTGGTGGAGGAGATGATGACGAGAAGAAGGAAGATGAAATGAAAATAAAAAAACTGATTAGGGTAATAGAATTATAAAGGACAAGGGTAGTATTATAACTTCACCCATTAGGACTCCCCCTTAGCCATTAAAAAGAGTCCACTTAAAATTGGGTATACCTAATGAATCTGGGTATACCCCAACGAATCCAGGAAAATCATCCTACTGAGAAACGAACTTTAGTGTTTTCATTTTAGTCAACTGCCGAAACATTTTTAGACAAGATGTGATCAATAGTAGACCGGGATTTCTGTTTTTCCGAAACCGATGCTATTCAGATTATATGCGCTCGGAATTTCTACAGTATTCCAAAATGCTGGCTCTTTTGAAAATTAAATTACGTGACACGCGAAGCCCAGCTAGAAACGTTCGAGGCGACGTCTTTCTACATGGTTTATTTTTCAAGTAAATTCGGATGACCCACACTTCGCCGGACTCACACAATACCTGGGGTAAAACAGCAATATCATCTGTCAGCGAAATTTACATCAGAACTACAGATTACAGCGCATAAGAACTAAAGCTTCACGATCTAGAAGATGGTTGCCTCCCGAACCGTTATTATCGAAATGCATCCAAACTTAATATTCATTTACCTTTTAGGGTGTTGTCCTCTCCTACTTATAATATCTTAAGATGCCCATATACAATCAATTATGAACCAGTTTTACAACGTCTTTTTCCTGTTCTCTGCCTTGGTAAAACCAATCCAGTATACATCTAATGTAGCACTTGTAAGAAGAAAGCAAAATGGAGTTTGCTGGAGATGAGAATAGTCGAAAGAGATGAGAAAAAACATATGAAAGTTAATTAGCTTGCTGAGAAAAGATAAAGATTACACAAATTGAGTTGTATTTAATAATTTGATAATAATAGTTATTTACAATAAATGAAAGAATCCTATATATATAGGCGTGAGTAAAAGACTAAAAAGAGAAAAACTCTAAAAACAAAAATAGCATAAGATTAAAACAGGAAGTGTTTAACTTGAATAACAAGTTGAGAAGATTCCTGAAGAACTAAAGATGTTCTACATCAGTCCCTCCCTCTTGAAAGAACTCGTCCACGAGTTGCTCAAACATCTCCATGAAAAGTAAAAATCTCTTGAACATTAAAAATGTTAGAGATATTCTAATCTGAAGGAAGATCAATTATATAAGCATTATCACTTATCTTTTTCAAAATCTGGAAAGGACCATATTTCTTCATCTTAGTATTATTGTATGTACCTGTTAGGAAACGTTCTTTACGAAGATGAATCATAACCAAATCCCCCTCCTGAAAAAGTTTAAGTCTCATGTGTTGGTCTGCAGTTTCTTTATATTTGGCATTTGAACTTCAAGTATTGTCTTGAATTCTTGATGAATTTGAACATCCTTGTCTACCATCTTATCATCCTAAACATTATCCTTTGAAATCTTTGGTAGAACCACTAAATCAAGTACATGATTTGGCATTTTAGAATAAACAATCTTTCGTTGATCGATTAATAGAAGTATTGAACGTAAACTCCATGTGAGACATCAAAACATCCCATTGTTTCTCTTTGTTGTCAGCTATCTTTGCTTGAATCAAATTCCCAAGTGAACGATTAACAACCTTCATTTGTCCATCAGTCTGTGGACGAGCAGTTGTACTATACTGTAGTTTAGTACCGAGTCTCATCCAAATAGATTTCCAAAAATAGCTTAGGAATTTAGTGTCTCTGTCAGGCGTTATTGTTTTAGGTACACCATGTAGACGTACTATTTCCTTGAAGAATAAATAACCTATGTTTGACGCATCTGTTATTTTTGTACATGCAACAAAATGTGCCATCTTGGAATATCTATCCACGACAACCATAGCAGAATCATGCCCTTTAGTTGTACGAGGTAGCCCAAAAATAAAATCCATACTAACATCAACCCAAGGAGCTTCAAGAATGGGTAAAGAAGTATAAAGACTAGTGTTTTGAATCGTACCTTTAGAACGCTGACAAACCATGCACTTTTGAACAAATTTCTGAACATCTCGTTTTAATGAAGGCCAAAAATATATTTCTTCAACTAAGGCAATTGTCCTATCCTTACCAAAATGACCACCAAGACCACTACCATGTAGTTCTTGCATCAAATGAAGTCTCAATGAACCTTGAGGAATACATAAATGATTATCTTTAAAAAGAAAACCATCTTGTATCAAAAATCCAGCTTCACCACCATTTTTTGCTCCACAGATTTTCCAAATATCTTTAAAGTCTTCATCATCTGGATAAACTTCCTTGATAAAATAAAAAGCTACACTTTCGTTTTTAAGAGTAACAAGAAGATGAGCACGTCGACTTAAAGCATCAACAACTATATTTAACTTCCCACTTTTATGCCGGATAGAGAATGTGTATTGATTAATAATGGATAACCATCTATCATGCATTTTGTTCACCTTAGCTGAAGTCTGAAGGTATTTCAAAGCTTGGTGATCTGTACTGACCAAAAATTCCTTATGTATAAGATAAGGATGCCACTGCTTTAAGGCCTGAACTAAAGTAATCAATTCAAGTTCATATGTAGACCATTTCTTCTTGTATCATAATTCTTCTCATTGTGAAATGCAACCGAATGTCCCTCTTGACACTAGTACAAACCTTCACATAGGCCACGTTTTTTGGTTTACATCCCAGCCACGTTTCGGGTAATTTGCGTGGCTATTGGTCATCAGTATAACTATAGCCACATTTTGTATTAACATGTAGCCATAGTGAACCATTTAGTCATAGGTTTAATCCTAAACCCATCAACTGTAGCCATAGGGTATCGTTTGGTCACAATTTTCAGTCTAATCCCATCACATGTAGCCATAAATGCGTATATGGCCACATTAAATAATTTTGTATGTGTCGAAAGTGTAGGATGGAAATAGACACGCCTATTAATCCGTGGTGGAAAGAGGATTTATTTAGCCACATTGGTTTGTTTATGTGTCCATAATATCTGATTTATTAGACACGCATATATTAAGGAATTGTCACATTTTATCAAACATGACAAAAGATTGACATATGGTTACACCATATTATTATTTTTACGAGGATTATGATATGGCTACATGAAAAACAAATTGTGACCATAGCGTCGGATCCATTAGTCACATGAGATTGAATTTTAACTTTTAAATTACTAGCCATGATTGTTAGTGAGTCTTTTCTAGGCCTAATGCTCCTAGTATGCTTAATTTTCAAGCAACATATGCTGAGATAATGTTTATGCTTGTTCACTGCAATATAGAAACCTCAAGCTCTGGTGTATAGTATGATACATTACAAGTGATATGGCTTCCAAGGGAATTGCAATACAGCGGGTGCAGCCGTGTATAGTGGAGTTCTATGTGTTACTTTTTCCTAGAATTCCCGATATACATTATTGATAACCACGCCAAAATACAAAATGAGAAACCATATCTTAAACTTTTCATACAAATCTAGAAGGGACTGCAAACGACAGGAGCCATCTGTGAGACCAACCAAACATGTTCAACTTATCAATTCACAAAAGCTTGTATATTTTTATCCAATATATTTAATAATATATTTAATAAAAAAATTTAGATCTACAACCAATATTTTTTTTATCTACCTCTTTCCAAAAGAAAAAATAAATAAATATTACATCAAATTGATATTGGAGCCAGTCACTCCAAAACTACGATTGCAGTAGGAATGTGTCATTTTGGCTTGCGTATAAGTAAACCCCGGCAGTCAGTTCGGAAGTAATCATTTCGATATTCTTTACCCAAGTCTTGTGGATCTACAGGCGGCAAGATATTATCATTCCCAGAAAATATTACTGTACTGAATTCCTCATCGTTTCCATCATCACATGCATCTCTATAATTTTTGGGAGGTGTCACAAAAACAATAGACTTTTTCTTATCTAACTGGTCTTTGACATAAAATACCTTCCTAGCTTGTGAGGCTAAAATAAAATGATCATTTTTGTATCCCAACATAGTAAGGTCAACAATCTTGTAGCCAAGAGCATCTCTTTTGACCCCACATTTATTATCAACCCAATTGCACTTGAACAGATGAACTTTTCTTTCAGAGTAATCTAACTCCCATATCTCTTGAAAGACACCATAATAAGAAGCTTTACCATATGTTACGCCATCATCTCTAGATATGTGCATGTCATTTTCCGCGACGCTAACCCCACTATTCTAGTAAATTCTACCATCACGGGATCTTGTGTGGAATAGATATCCATTGATGCGATACACAGTGTATTTCGTTACCTCGTAGTGAGGGCCATGAGATATCCATCTTAAGTTCTCTGATATACTTTCTCTGTCGGCTTCCAACTCTTTCTCAACCTGAAAATTCATTATTACGATGAACCTTGACTTTAAATGAATATAACACATCAAACAAGAAACACTATCTACAACCTATTACCTCATTTTTTAACCAATCGCCAAAAGAGTTAGAGTGCTCTTTCTCCAGCCATGCTCGCTTTTTAGTAGAATATTTAGTTTCCAAATAGAGCTTGTGTCGGCTGGATGTACAATAACCAATGTTATTATATTTTGTACCAAAAAAAAATACAGGAAAATAAACAAATTAATACTTACTCTATGTAAGGCTCAATTTCAGGCGTGTTCTGCATTACATAGAAATGTGCTTGTCTCAACTGTTCAGGAGTAACTATACACGGCTCTTCAGCTGATAGCGGCTCTCCCTCCTGAGATGTATTATGCCTATCCAGTGGAATACCAATTGTCCTGATGCTTTTATGGTACTCACAATATATCTCAATCGTCTCTTCTGCAACATTCTCTTCGGCAATGCATCCACAAGGTTGATTCTTGTTCCGCACATGCCCCTTTATAACCTTCATACACCTTTCGAAAGGATACATCCATCGAAAGCAAACCGGATCACATAATTTCACTTCCCTGGTAAGATGTACAGTTAAATGAATCATGATGTCGAAGAAGGATGGAAGAAAATACTTCTCTAGTAAGCATAACGTCACACAGAGATCCTCTTGCAATTTATCTAGCTCTTCCACCTTGATTTATTTGGCATATATTGATCTGAAAAAGAAACAAAACCTGATAATAGCATATCTCACAGGTGTAGGCATAATTGACCGAATAGCGACGGGCAAAAATTGTTGCATAAGCATATGATAATCATGTGATTTAAGCCCGATCAGCTTACGCTCTTTTAGGTTCACAAGGGTGGAAAAATTCGAACAATACCCTTTTGGAACTCTTAAATCGGATAGTGTCTCCAAGAATATGTCTTTTTCTTCCGTGGTTAATGTATAACATGCTGCGGGAAGTATCGTTCCTTTGTCATTTGTCTTAGGGTGTAACTCCGATTTTAACCCCAAACGCACCAAATCCTTTCTGGCGTTTAATCCATATTTTGTATTACCGATGTGCAGAAACGTTCCAACAAGACTTTGTCCCACATTCTTTTCGACGTGTATGAAATCAATACAGTGTTGGACATCATTATAACGCCAATATCTAAGTAGTCGCTGCCATATGTTGTACTTGTTCTAGTAAGTGGTTTCCCTGCCTTCCTCTTCCTCACCTGACCTATCGACTTCCTTTGATACTTTTCTGATGCGCTTCATCTTTCCACCTTTTCCAGGTGTAGCTTGCACGTCTTCTTCTTGAGTATTCATTTTTCTGATGCGCTTCATCTTTCCACCTTTTTCAGGTGTATCCTGCACGTCTTCCCCTTGATTATTTATCCCCTTATTTCCCCATGAATTCTTTATACATTTTACCTCCTCATATATTTCTTCCCCGGTCATTGGTTCTGGAGCAGTCTCCCACTCTTGTTTTCCGCCAAATGCCTTCTTCTGCCTTCTAAATGGATGCTCATAGGGTAAAAATCTTCTATAACCAACATAAACATTCTTGTTCGAGTCATGAAGCCTAATACTGTGAGTTTTTTTCTGACACACCACACAACCATGATATCTAGCGTAGCGACAACCACATAATGTACCAAGAGCAGGATAATCGTTTATCGCCCACAAAACAACTGCACGTAGAGTAAACATTTCTTGGGCATATACATCCCATGTTCTCTTTCCCTTCTCAAATAAGAATTGAAAATCTTTAACAAGAGGTTCTAAAAAGACATCGATGTTGTTTCCAGGCGCACCGTCTATAAGTAACGACAACATGATGAACTTTCTCTTCATATACTTCCCCGGTGGAAGGTTGTAAATCACAACCAAAACTGGCCATACACTATGATGTTTGGTGCTTGTGTTTACATCAACTCCATCAGCCGAAACAGCTAACCGCAGATTTCTTGGATCACCTTTAATTTATGGGAATTTTTTATCTATCTCTCTCCAAGCATGTGAGTCTTCCGAATGACGTAAAACACCGTCTTTGTTTCTAGTGGTATGGTGCCATATCAAATTTTCTGCTGTGGGCCTCGATTGAAACAACCGTTGAAATCTTGGGATGATGTCAAAGTACCACAATACATTTGCTGGAATATTCTCGTACACTTCACCATCCCTGTCAACTTTCCATCTGGGTGCTTTACAAGTAGGACACACTTTTTCATCCTTGTACTCGTTCCAATAAAGAATGCAGTTGTTGATACATGCATGTATCTTTGTGTACCATGAACCCATTGCTTTCAATATTTTCTTTGCCTGATATGTACTCCTCGCCATTAAATTACCTTCTTTGGGAAGCATGTCCATTAACAAGGGTAACAATTCATTAAAAAACATGTCTGATGCACCGTGCTTACTCTTCAACTTGAACAACTGCACAATTGCAGACAACTTTGTGAAGTTGGGACATCCTTCGTATAAGGGATTTTCAGCATCTTCAAGTAATTTTTTGAACTTTACAGGGTCATCTGCGAACTCTTCTGCAGCCTGCATCATATCTATAGTGTCTGGAGCATCAGTGGGAGTTCCCATTCCAAAATCTTCGTCTGGAGCATCAGTGGGAGACCCCATTTCAAATTCAGTGTGCATACCATTGTTGACGTTAACCGGCCTACTACTAGTTATTGCCTCATCCTTTTCCCCATGCTTATTCCAAATAGTATATGTTTGATCGATTCCATTTAAGAATAAGTGATCTTCTACGTCGCCAACTGAGCATGCACAAAAATTTAAACAATCTGTACATGGACACGACATAAGAAATTCATCATATGTCTCACCCTCCTCCTTGAGATGGTTGACAACATACCGCAGAAACGTCGCGACTCCTTCTCTTTAGCATTTCTTCATTCTATCAGTACTCATCCAGGATTTATTCATTCTGAAACGCAAAGAGAACCATTAACTATTAACACCTGAATCGGATAGATAAAGCATCTACATAACACACTATCTTATACAACAAAACAATGTTAGCAGGAATCTAGCCCAAACATAAACAATATCTCAAGTGTTTTTCAAGTTGCTCAACTAGTTTCAATTGTTATACTGTTTGAGTATGCTAGAATTTGGATAAGCATGAACCAAAGATGTAGGCCAGGTAGAACCGCTGACTCTACTGGGAGACTTGATCTCCAACTCAGTCACGGTCACTTTTTTTAAGTGATAAAATTGTAGAGGCTATGCCTTTACAAGAAGAGGCAGTCGGATGAAATCCATTTTCGTGCACAAATGCTAAAAACAGAAACGTGTACATTTTCAGCTAAATCCAAAATCAGAGAGACAGCTGGTTCTCCCAAGTACCTCTTCTTAGAAGCAAGAGCGATAACCAAGCTACATAACCAGAAGATCAATTGCATCAGTTGCACTCCAATGAAAGCTGAAATTGATAAATCAGTTCAGAAATACAAGCCTTGCAAAAAATTGATTGTAAAATATGCCTTTTAAGTCATATAAACATATATAAATAGTCAGCTAGGTTAAAAGGGAACACCGATACAAATCATGGACACAATTAGGAGAACAATCCAACAGTAGTACATTTGGTCTGCAGATGACTCCAAGTATAGGGGTGTTAGTGATGTTTGAGCTTAGCTGAGCATGTCAAAAACTAAGGTTGACTGAAATCGAATACAACACTAAAAATAATCAATTTATTAATAGGATTTTGTAGAGAAATTGATTTAAATCGAACACAAGGTTGTAAATCAAAAACTAAGCAGAAATTTACCTTTTTTCCCCAAATTTTGGATGAATCTAATTGATTTTCAACAATTTCTTCAACTTTTCTTTCTTTGATTTTAGTCCTTGAGATAAAATATACATTAATCAAAGCGCAAATAAGGGATTAGACAAAAGTAAACCCAATACACAAAAAAACACAACCTGTAGTCAAAAGTCACATTGATGAAGTTTATAAAATTGGTGGATCGTGGCTATTAAATTACACGGAACCAGGACAACATTCTTTGTAGATCACAGTTCACATGCTCAGTATGAGGAAATCACATTGATGTTAAAAATAGTGGGTGTAGAAATGCAAGTCAAAGACGAAAATTTCCAAAATTATATCTGATACTACCAAGGTGGAATTGCATTATTTGCATTATTTCTTTTACTGGGAAACAAAGATTATCGCCTATCAAACAAATAAAATGAATGAAGATGGTAAACTAATGTCAGCATGGGTCTTCTAACTAGTCACAGTTTTTACATCAAAAGAATATTAAAGAAATCATACTTATATGTTAGTTTACGGCTTGCAGGAAACATATACTATAGAGAGTTAGGGGTAAGGATGTTGCTGAGCACTCAAGCCCAATTCTAGTGCAAAATTAGAAGAACAATGCAGTGTATCAGGTAGGTTATCAAATAGAAAAACTGTTATGCAGATGACTCAAACAATAGGGGTGCTAATGTTGTTGATCTTAGCTGAGTTGTAAACTAAGAAGCTGTCACTTGATGCATGCAGTAAAGTTCCTAAGCTGTTGACATAAACTGCGATCAACCAACGAGAAATAAACCACAACAGTAATAGGAATATTATTGAGTCGAGAAAGAACCTCCTTTGTTATTCTTTTCAGCTAAGCACAATTAACTGCTCTTGTGCAAGTCCATTTTACCGTAGGATCAAAATCAAATTGTGTTTTCTTAGGAGATTTTTTCCAAAAGAAGAAATCGTAGATGAAATCAATCTTTTTTTCAGTTCACCCTAAATAATTTTGAGCGGGATGAAAATCAAATGCAAAATCTTTTGCGCGGGATTATTCAATCTGTTCGAATATTTAAAGAGCCCTAAGATGATGAGGAATTGCATCCGATTTCAGCTCTTACAAAGGTAGATCTTGTTGTCAATTTTTCCTTCGTCTAGAAAGCTTAGTTATTAAAACCCTAATTGATTCAAATCTTAATTTTTGTTTCAGACCCAATTGATTCAAAGGTTAAGTTTTGACTCAAACCCTAATTCTTAATTTTTGATTCAATGGTTAATTTTGACTCAAAAAAAACCCTAATTGATTTTAGTTTCCGTGTTTTTCTTTTTTTATTAGTATGAGTAATTGGTACTTCACATGTTGCTCTACATTCTTGTTTTAATTATTGGTTTCTGACAGAAGGGGATATATGTGGATACAGAGATTTTATAAAAGTCGGTCAATTTTTAGTGTTTAGTTATGCATCTGATTTCTGAACATAAATCTAGGTGTGTAAGAAGAGCAAATAGATTATTTTCATATTTGATTCATTGGCAGCATGGTTTATGCACCTGTTTATGTCCTTTTAAGAAGAAGTTCATATTTGATTATTTATGCATCTGATTTCTGAACATAAATCAAGGTGTATAAGAAGAGCAATAAAATTGATAGATTATTTTCATATTTGATTCATTGGCAGCAGGGTTTATGCACCTGTTTATGTCTTCTTGGGAACTTATGGATGAATATATTACCCATTGTTCTAGTATTTAGTCTAGATACATATATGCATGTTTAAGCTTTTCCTCTGTCATGCTTAGGATCTTTATGCTTTTTATTTTCTCAAGCCATCAACAGTAAAGCACCGATAGCACTCACAATTTTTCATATAAGATTCATGGGTTCTATTATCTTCATCAAGATCTTTTGATGTTGTCCTGTTCACATTACTGTATGTATGTATGTATGCTTTCGAGTCTATGCAGCACACATAGATTTAACTTTCGAGTCTTTGCATAGTTGTGCATGTTTGAACTGGAGTCTTGCTTGAGTGCTTTCAATGCTATAGTAAAAACCTCAATGAGTGATCATTTTACTGCCTCGGAGGTTGTTAGAAAAACCCTTATGGACATAAGTCACCTTACAATTAGATCGATAAAATAGTTTACAATAGTTTCATAAAATAGTTGTGATATAATATCATGTTTTATAATCAAATCATCATTATGCTCAATTTTGGATAAACTATAAGTTGTGTTTCAATTCATACCATCTTTGATTGAATCATATATGTATGTATATGCAGTTTCCTCCTATTTTCTGTTGTTCTTGTTAACTTTTTATTTTTGTATCAAAACAAATAACTGAATTGCCATGTTCCAGTAAACATCCAACAATGAAGTAGGAAATAGTCTTTATCATTCATCCCTTGAGCCCATACTTGCTGAGTGCCAAATACTCTTCTTTGAGGAGTTTATTGGACTCTGTATAATCAAGCTATCCTCTCAATTATATCCAAGACACAGTATGTTTCCCCTAGCTACTCGATTACATATTAGATTATCTGTGATTAAATCGGAAATTGGGTTAGATAGGATTGATATAGTTCTGTAATAATACAATCTTACGCTTGTCTGTAGCTAAATAACTGAAGACTTTTGATTGAATCTGATGCTTACTTTTGAAGTTGATAACAATTCACTTTGGGCTTTTTAGTTTACTTGGGCAATTCTAGCAACGTTTATGAGCTGAAACTTGGATTTTTCACGCCTATTTTACCTATTTTAATACTTATATATTGTTTTAGTTCAATGTGCTCTAGTTACTAGCTTTTACCTATTTTTCATTTATGAAATTATGTATACTTACTAACCCTAAAGTGAATCGCTCTTATTGTAGGTTTGTTGCAGTGGAGAAGCTGAAAGACCAATTCCTAGTAAATAACCAACAGACTTACTGTGTTCCTGATTTTGTCAAGGTCATTATCTTCCTAAAGTAGTTTGTAGGCTTTCCCCTTTTCACCATTTTTCACAGAGTTGAGAGAAGCATGCCATGTGTTTGTTGTGAGAATGAATTATTCTTTCATTATTATTGAAATATTCTTTATTGAAATGTGTTTCAATTCAGACCATCTTTGATTGAATCATATATGTATACGCAGTTTCTGATATGTCTACACACGAGATTTCGAGTCTGGAGCTAGAGTATGATGCTGATGAGTATGCTGACAATGAGATTTCAGCCCTGGAGGTTGAAGCCTTGCAGAATGGTGTAGAGTCAGAGGATGAAGACGAAGATAGCGATGGTGGTGGCACCAGTTCCGATGGTGGTGGCACCAGTTCCGATGGTGATAACTCAAGAGCTGATGAAGATAGCTCCAGTTCTGATGATGAATCCACTGGAAGTCCTGAACATCATGGTAATGTCTGAACTGTTATACTAGCTTGTTGGTTTTGGACTTAAGTAGAATGAGTATACTCTTACACCATGTTTACTCTTATGTTGGATTTTTAAACTATAGAATACACAGGGGCTCCAAACAATACAACAGAGTCTGAGAAGAATACTATTAGAGGTTTAACAAGATTAAAGAAGAAGAAGAGAAAATTTAAAGGCCAAAAAAAGTGATAGAATTTGATAAACTTGGTCGATTTAAGGGGGAGTATAAATCTGAAATTGCTAGTTACATGGGTGTATTGGTGCGTCGAGACGTTGGTCTCAGGCACTTGAAGTGGAAGAAAGTGAAGTCAGTGCTGAGGGATAAGTTATGGCACGAACTATTGGTATGTATATGCTGATCTATATTCAATTTTAATTATATTTTTGTTATTAAGTTTTGTTGGGTTACCTGCCATTAATATCCGATTCATATTTTGGCAGCGGTTTTATGCAATTGAGGAGACTATGAGAAGACAAATTATGAAATATTTTGGTGAACATTTGCGCAACTTCAGAAGAAAGTTGTATGTAAAGTTTATAGTGCCCAATTTGGGTAAACCTAGTAAACTAAAAAAAATTCTTAAACCATATCGTTGTATTGTGAACCAAGAACAATGGGACGGGTTCGTAGAGTGGAGGTTGTCTGATGAATGCAAGGTTGTATATCACACGTTTTAATATTATTATTGATATTAATTTCATTAATTAGTCTAAATTTTTTAAGAATGAAATTCTTTAAATCTGTATGCTCTGGAATTGTCCACTAAGGAAGTGAAGGCACGTAAGAGCCACAAATATAACCACAGATTTGAAGAGCAGTGGTATGCGGGCTGCTTTGAAAAATTAGTAAGTCCAGTTTCTTATAAAAAATTAGTATTATTTCCATACGATGATGTCCCGTTAGCTTGATATATTCCTTTCCAAGTTTTTATCTTGCTAATTGGTAGGTGAACGTGTTTTTTGAAAATTAACGGTGGTTGTTGGATCTGGATGGAAGTCCATTGTAGTATGCTTGAACATAGGATTCTCTAGGATTGTACTTGGCATGGCCAATTCATCTCGGCATTTTCAGATTTTGAGTTTTAAAGTTTTTTGGGAGAAGATCTTAGTCCCACATCATGTAACTATCCGTCACTGTTTTTTGCGTGTAGTACTCCAGTAGCTGCAAATCCATTATCATTTAACTGCCATGCATATCTACTTAATTACATTCGTTTCGGAGAACATGTTAAATAAATTGAGTTAACGTTTCTACTTAATGATATTTTGATTGCAGTTTTTTGTTCCAAGTAATCATATGAAAGAGGCATGTAGTTTGTCTGTGCATACTGCATTTCCAGGGATGTACCCATGTATTTCAGTAGATTTTACGTTTGTGTACATAGAATGCACACATTGTAAGGGAAGCACCCTTGAGTTTTGTTGTACTTCTATTTCTCCAGCAATAAGATTACCTCTAATGATATGAAAAGTATGTATCTAATATTTGCCTTATGTATTTGATAATTACTAGATTAAAGATAAAGAGATTCGTGAAGATGAAAATCCTTCACGGTCTTTACTGTGGAGGAAGGCACATCAAAACAAAAATGGAGAATACGATGACGATGATGTCAGGGAAAAGGCACCACAGCTTGTAACACGACTAAAACTACCTAGCTATTTATTCTGTGCTTAAGTAAATGTGCAAATAAGTTTGTTTTAATTGATTAACAATTTTAATAATCCCCTAAATTTTTTGTGCAGGAGGAGTTTGATAAGCAGCTGGAAGATGGAACTTTGGAGAAAAAAGCAGGCACTGATTATATCACTCTTGTGTTTGGGGAAGAACATGGTGGGCGTGTCATATGTGTAGGCAAGGGAGTGACTCCAACAGCATACTGGCACCTGCCACGGAAAGGAGCGTCCAAAGAGCACATTAAACTGAAGAAATAGCTGGATGATGAAAGACGCACAAACCAAATGGAGAGAGAGAGAGGAAGGATGAAGAAATCAAGGAAATGAAGGAAGCAATGAATGAGCAGGCAAAAATGATGAGCAGCTTAGTATCTCAGCTACAATCTCAAGGAGTATTGAAAAGGACAAAAAACAAGAGAAAAAAGGCACGGGTATGTTTAACATCATCTAAGTAATTTTGATCAAGTATATATTTCCTAATAAAATTGAAGTATCTAATATGTCAACTGAACTTTACAGAAGTCTACTGTTAGAGAGAAGTCTATTATACCTGAGGCGCCTGTTAGAAGCAATTCTTCGACTGAAAGGCGGGAATCTAATCGTCTACGGCATTGAAAGACAGTTCTGAACTCCAAATAGTATGTTCTTTTTTCCAAGTATTTAAATATATATATATATATATATATATTGTTTTGAGAGTTCCATTTGTTGATGTTAATGCAACATATCTGTTTGCAGTCTGGAAAACACAAACAAAAGTCTCTTGCATCTGAGCATCTTCGCCTTAATTCTCTGAAAGAGTCTCAATCGAAAAACAAAACTGAACTTTCAACGGTATGTCCGTTTCACAGGTATTTAAATATATATTGTTTTGAGAGTTGAAACTGTTGATGTCAATATAGCATATATGTTTTGCAGATTGGTGGTAAATGCAAACTGGCTCATGCTTCACTGAGAAATATCATTGCATTGGGTAGCGTTCTTCCATCAGTTCCAGGTCAGTTAGTACATGGAGTTAAACTCAAGGATGATTGTGTCAGAGTGACGGTTGAAGAATCGATACTCAAGAATCATTGTCTGCCAATCCCATCTACTCATCTCAAAACATTAGAGGATGCTAAAAAATCTGTTGTAGCTTGGCCTAAAGAGTTTGTGATCTGTTGCTCTACTGTAAGTTACTTTATTATACATGGTTTATTACCTTCTTCATCCTGAGCATATAACTGTTAACATGGTTTGTTTCCATAATTATACATCCACTTGCTTGCTGCAGGGCCAGCCACTTACAGACCCAGATGAACATGATGTCGACCCTGATGAACATGATTCCGACCCAAACACTAAGAAGAGAAAGAAGAAGGAACCTTCAAATACAAAGAGTGGGGAACTGAAGTCTCGGAGATCCAGCAAGAGACTCAAGATTGCAGCCTAATTATTAAGAGAAATAGTCGAGGACCGTAGAATTTGGATGTTTAAACTTGTAAATCTCCCTTGGAAATTTTGTTATCTTATGGTTATTGCAGAATTGATCAGATATTGAGACGTTTATCATATGATTAATAAAATTATTTTGGTTCAATTCTAATTGGAGTGATTAATTTTTGTGGATGGTTATTAAGGTGAGGTTTGATACACATGATAGAAAAAAGTGGCCAATACGTCCCCGAAGTCTCGATATAGTGGTCAATACTGTGGTTGTGGTTGAATATAAAACACGCCACCATTTAGATTTTAAACAATGGCCAAAAGAATAAATTGGAAACAGAAAATTGTAATATTTGAGTGGCTAAAAGCTTATATTTTCCACACTGAATACGTTTTGTGTCATTTTATAAAGTTTATTACCATGGTTTGTTGTAGCTTCTGTGTCTGAAAGATGAACAACAACCACGGTGCTACAAATTCTTAGTGGCCATAACTTATTAATTGGCCATGTAAAGTGTTTATCACGTGTCCGAAAATATCGATAGCCATGATAATAGGGGATTAAACGTAACTACAAGTCATGTATTGGCCATGTTAAATTATTTTCCGCGTGTCCAAATGATAGAGATGACCATGTTTGAGAAAAATTAGTGTGGCTGCAACTCATGAATTGGCCATGACAAATGAAATTTTGCGTTTCCAATTGATGACAAAGGCCACGGCTATAATAAAATTCGCGTGGGCAAATGATAGAGATGGCCATGGTTGAGAAAAATTAGTGTGGCTGCAACTCATGAATTGGCCATGACAAAATGAATTTTGCGTGTCCAATTGATGACAAAGGCCACGGATATAATAAAATTCGCGTGACTTTAAGGTAAACTTTAGCCATATGTAATCAAATTGTGTGTCTATAAGGATCCTATGGCCATGGTGATAGTGAAAATGCTTAACTACAAAAAAAAAAGAGTACCATATAGACACGGTTATAGAAGTATGGCCACGGTAAATCATATTTTATAGCCACTCAAAGTTTATGTAGCCATACATGTACCTCTTTTTCACGGGACCTGTTGCCACATTTTTGGAGTAAAAAAAATCCGTGACCAAAAGCATATGGACACGGTGATTAAGCGTGGCCAATGTGAAGATTTTTACTAGTGTGAGATAAAACATCACCAATCTCAATGATAGAAGCATCACAATCAATCTCAAAAGTATTGTTAAAGTCAGGCATAGCAAGTACAGTTGTATTGCATAATTTCTCTTTAAGAATATTGAAACTCTTATCTGCCTCTTTTGTCCAAAAAAAAAAAAATTCACCCTTTAAACAGTTTGTAAGCCCTGCAGCAATCGAGCTAAAATTCTTCACAAAACGTCTATAAAATAATGCAAGGACATGAAAACTCCTAACATCTTTAATACACATTGGTATAAGCCACTCTTTAATTACTTTCACCTTAGTTTCATCAACTTACTGGCATCAGAAATGACATAACCCAAGAATGTAACTTTGTTGGAGAGAAACGTACATTTTTTGAGGTTTGCATATAAATTATTATCAGCAAGTGTTTCTAAAACCCTTGAAAGATGTTCAATGTGTTCATCTTCAGTTCGATTGTATATTAAGATATCATCAAAATAAACAATAACAAAATGTCCAACGAAGGGTTGAAGAACCTGATTCATTAAATGCATGAAGGAAATTGGAGCATTTGACAATCCAAAAGGAATTAATAGCCATTCATATAATCCCTCTCGCGTCTTAAAATCCGTTTTCCATTCATCACCAACATGGATGCGAAATTGATGATAACCACTCCTTTAATCAAGTTTAGTGAAGATCTTCACACGAACTAACATGTCAATCATATCATCAAGTCTTAGAACTGGAAATCGGTACAGAATTGTAATATTATTAATAGCTCTACAACCAATGCACATCCTTCAACCACCATCTTTCTTGGATACTAAGAATGCTGGACTTGAACAAGGTATCTTACTTAATATGATAAGACCTTTGTGAAGTAATTCATTTACCTGACCTTGTATAATTTCATGCTCAGTAGGACTCATACTATAATGAGCCAAATTTGGCAAAGGAGACCTTGGTATGAAATCAATTTGGTGTTGAAGATCTCTCAATGGAGGTAATTTTGTTGGTAATTCCTTTGGAAATATATCTTGGTACTGGTGAAGCAATGGTTGTATCTTTGCTGGAATATCCACTTCAGGTTGTAAATTTTCATGTGAATTTAGTGTTTGAGAGTGTAATGATTTGATAATAGAAGCCACCAAAGCACTAGTTTTCTCATCACTGTGTTCCTTATAAACTGAGTTAGACTTTGAAGGAATCAAAACCTTTTTCTTCCCATTTTTATAAAAAGTGTACGTGTTCTCAAAACAATTATGAACAACACGTATATCATATTGCCAAGGTCTTCCAAGAATCAAATGTGATGCATTCATATTGATTACATCACATAAAACTTCATCTTCATAGACAATAAACAAAAACTTAACAAGACAATGTTGAGTGATATCTTGAGAAGAATTATTATTTACCCAACCAACAAAATAGGGTTGAGGATGTGGAATCACCGGTAAACCCAAATTCTTAACTACATCTGCTGTTATATAGTTATCCATACTTTCACTGTCTATAATCAGATCAATTATTTTCCTACCAAGAGAACATTTAATTCAGAAAATACTATTATGCTGAGAATGAGAAGGTTGAGATAGTAGTAATGGCCGTATCACTCTAATGTAATGATCTCCATACATCTGACCAACTTCTTCTGCTTCTATAGTCTCATCAACATCAGATTCTTCTGACTCCCTAATATTATCTTGAACTAAACTATTATACTTGTGAAAATCCTCTTGATTACCCTTTACCAAGCCATGAACTCGACGGTATTCAGACGAAGTATGACCTAACATTTGACACTTATTACACTTTTCTCCTCTGAATTTAGCATAAGGATTTGGGTTTTTCTGAGGAGGAGGAAAAGATACTTGGTTTTTATTTATAAATCGGGTGTTGGAGGTATTACTTGATATGGAAGTAGTAGCTTGAGATGGTTTTACGGACTGAAACTCAGGCGGAATAGGAAGAATAGGTGAAGGATTCTTTGGTGTTGGATAATTAGTAAAATTGGTAGATCGAAATTGTAGTCTACGAGGGATATCATCTTGATAAGAAGATCTATCACTGTAATTATAGTATGAAGGAGAAGTTATAAAGTTACCTTGATATTTTGGACTTTGTTTAATAGTGAAAAGGCGAGGGTACCCAAATATACCTCAAGCTATTACTTTTCCTTTCTATAAGTCCTTTATCCGAAAGTGATTGTCTATAGACTAAGTCGATACAATACAACAAATTGGTTCACACTTCGTGTGATCGTCTATGGATACGAGATCGATTCAATACAACAACAAAGTATGTTTACTTGATATATAGTTTCGGACTTAACCAAACTCAATAGGATTAACATAGCAAGTAAATAGGAATTAACGTTTGTGCAATTTACTTTAATTATAATAAAACAATTATAATGCGGAAATATAAAGTAAATGACACAGCAAGATTTTGTTAACGAGGAAACCTCAAATGCAAAAAAAACCCCGGGACCTAGTACATAATTGAATACTCTCAGGATTAAGCCGCTATACAAAATAATACCAACTTTGTATAGTTAATACCAAGCAACTAAACCTATAGTTCACCTAGTTCCGCCTGTATTCCCACGCCTCCAACCTGTAAACAAGTCACGTACTTTGACCAATTCCTTTGGTTCATATTCCAAACAGTAAAGGAACAACAAATCTGTTTGGTATCAACTCTCTTCAACCAAGTGATATGAGTTTCGCAAAGTCTCTCTTGTTTATCTTAACATAAACTCCTTTGCCAGGTTCCAAGATCTATCTTATGTTCAATGATAGGTGTCCAAAACACCGTAATATTTATCAATTATTTATGCTTTCTCTGCTAGTTTTCTTGTAAATTATGTATCTTATGTTTTGATTTTGAGTATTTAGGTACTTTGGAGTCATTTGGACTAAAAGAAGAAGAAATAGGGCATACGTTCATTCCAAGTGCAACTGGTGTTGGAGGCAAACTATTTCTCATTGTTTGCTTTTATCTTCATCTATGTCTGAAAAGTTTGTCGGCTTTAGTGATGCAAATTTTGTCTGAAAGGCACGATAGCTTTAGTGATGAATTGAAATAGAAGAGAAGAAGTGAATTGGAGAAATACGAGATGGATGTTGTTGGTGGAAGAACTCCAAACAAGGAAAGAAACCATTCATATGGAGCAAGAGGGGCGAAAGTATCATTTCTTGTGCGCATGTGCTATCGAGGGCCCAATGGAGGATGAGGGGCTTTCATGCCATGGTGGCTCTTTTAGTCACTCTTGTGGGTTCCCTGAGTAATTCCTATTACTATACAAGACCTAAGTTTCAGAGAAAATCATTTCTCACCATTGGTTTTTATCTCTTCAATCATCACTGCCTATAAAGGGATGCGGATCCATTAACTTTCATGGAAGAGATTCAGAGTAAAATTAAAGCATAAGAATGTGTTGAACCTAGGATTAAAGAACAAGATCGAGATGGGTTGGTTTGTCTACAAAACAGAGAAGATGAATTAGAGATTGGGGTTAGATGTATGTTAAGGTTTGAACTTAGGAGAAGATTTAGGGGTATGTCATGGTGGTTTGATAATAGAGAATGGTGGAATCAAGAGAAGGTGTTGTTGCTTCAGGTGACACTAATAATGAGTTATTTCTGAATCTGAGATGAGATAAATTTGAATCAGAGAAAGTATAGCTGAAACTGCAGAAGCCAAGATAGGTTTTATTTGAATTGGCTTTTGGGTTGTTCAAATCGAGAAATTAGAGCAAATTGAGAAGAGAGTTATGGAATTGGGGATCTGAGATTGAGGTTTGAGAGTTGTTGGTGGTGGCTATTGATGTGTGGATGAGATGGAGGTTTGAACTAAAAATGGTTTGAGGTTGTACTGATGTAGAGATTAGAACAATGAATTGGTGCTGCTACAGGTGGAAATGGTGGTTGTAGGTTCAAGGCTGGAATGAAGAAGAAGAATTAGTGGTTGCAACTGATTCAGATGAGTTGAATTGATGGTTTTGATTTCAGAGGGGAATTATGAGAAGAAGGCAATTACAGTGATGAAGAGAAGAATAATTTGCTGTTAAGAATCAGAGAAAAGAGTTCGAAATGATCTGGGGTTTTGATTAAACATAAGTTCTACCAAGAATCAAGAAATAGAAACTGAGTTGGGTTCTGGTGGATTTGGATGATGTATGCAATTGGAGATTTAGAATCAGTTGGAAATCAGGGAAGGTAGTGATATGGGTCTGGTGGTAATGGAATTGCAGATGAAAAGACTAGGATGATGTTGGTTTTGGTGATGGCTTAGATATGGTGATGTTCAGGTGGTTTTGAGCAAATGGGTGTAGGAGATGAATAATTGGAAGAGATTGTGGTTGCTCTTAGTGGAGTGAATAAATTGGTTGTTATCTTGGCAGGTAATGGTTTAAGGGCGTGGTTGAAAACTGGTGGTACTGTGCAGCTCAACTTGTAGTGGATTATGCTGGGGACTGTGTGTGCTGAGTATGCAGCAGTAAGGAGTTGTTTGTGTCGAGAAGTTACAACACTGAGATGTTTTTATGGAGTTGTGGCTGCTATCGAAGAAACATAGGTGCCAGGATAATGCAAGATTGAGCAGACATGGCAGTGGTGGTATGATTGAGATGGTAAATGAGAAGCATAGATGTATTCCTAGGTTGTGTGTTGTGAATTGCAGGAACACATGGAGCTATAAATGGAAGTTGTAGCTGATGGCAGAGATGCAGAGAATAGCTGAGCTAAGAGTGTAGGTTGAAGTGAATTCAGGGACAGGAAATGGAACTGGTGATTCAAATGAGCTCATTGAGCTTGTATGAGTCACAGTTCAAGGAATGAATTGATGTTATGTGTGTTGGTGGTTATGAATTCAAGGAATGAAGATGAGTTGTGTTGCTTTGTCTGGCTGAGACAGAATTGGTGGTGTTGGGTTTATGAGGATGCAGTTAATGGCATTGAAAGAATGGAATTGGTGTTACAGAAATGGCTCGACTGAGTTACCTGAAATAGATGTGTGTTTTGCAGCTGGAATAGAAGCTACAACAGTGAACATATGGCTTGTAAGGTTGGTATGCTGGTGCCAGGTAAATGAAGATGGGGTAGTTATGTGTTGAGCTGCTGGTGAAATGGTTATATCTACAGATGGTTTGTGCAATTAAGATGCTAAGGAGAATGATTCTTAGTTGAGTTTGACAGTGTAGTTGTTGCTAAAGCAGTGAATGAGATAGTTCAAGAGAATTGGAGTTACAGAATGAAAAGACCAGGAAGAACCTAAGCTGCAGAGAATGTGAGTTCCATCATGGCGCAACACATGTACATGGTTAGGCACTGCAATGACCTTGGATAAAACCAACTCAGCTCATCCAGCCGAGTAAGACAGCTGATTTGTAGCTAACTCATGATGCTGACTCAACTGATGGCATCACTGAGTCGAGTCATCTGACTCGGTCTGAGTTTGACCGAGCTAACTCAGTTGACCTCTCGATCCTGGCTATCCGTTGACCCATTTGACTGGTGACCGGGTGGACTTTGCCGGTGAACTGAGATGTTTTCAGATACCGGATTCCGGCCAAATTTCGGCGGTAAACCCAGTTTTTCGGCTACTACTTTTTGGCAAGATTTTTACATGGGTTTCTCACACACATGGGCTTGGTGGATTTTTATCTAATGGACTTTGAAGACTTGAACCTAATTTTGGAGAAAAAGCTACAAAAAGAAAGATTTCTACAACTTTAATTATGACGTATTTTATTCATGGAGCTTTGGAGGAGAGCAGCAACTAGGGTTTGCTTTCGTATTTAATTTTCCATCTTCTTTATTTGATTATTGATGATGATGAACTCCATTAATATATGTAGCTAAATCTTATTTTATTGGTTAAGAATGTAGTCCTATTTTTAAAACTTGTGCTTGATTAATGCATTAGTTTTCTCGCTTTGTTTTTGTTCAAATCTTTACTGTTTTTATAATCACATGATTGATGTATTGTGATAGGATATAGATGTTTGATTAGTTAAGTATCCAATTAATTAAACTTGCATCTTGTCCATAACTATTTTAGGGTTTTTCATCGAGCGATAACCCCAAATACAAGTAACATGATATGATTATAGTTTGTAGTGATACACTCTTGTAATCATATGTAGAGTTTGACCATTGTCCGAATTGTCATGTGCAATGTATGATAATTGCATTGATTAGCCTATTTCCCAAACTTAATGCTCCTAGGAATTGAACTTAATTAGCGCAAGGCGATATGTTATTATTTAGGTAGAATTCACATACGTAGCTCTAATGTGTGTGTTGATAGACTTAGGAAATTATTGGATTATCTTGCTCTCTTGATATTCTAGGCTTTTGATAATAAAAGAGATTAAATTGTAATTCTAATCATATATGCAAGCAAAGGTTTAAGATTGAAGATGAATTCCTTGACCAATATCTTTCTCTCATTGATTACTTCCAATTATTTACTTTGCTTTTAATTTACTTTTATTTCTTGCATATAAATCAGAAACCCCCCCAATGGTTACTAAGAAACTAGAATTTTTATAACAATTGCCTCTCCGTGGAAGCGAACTCTTCCTTACTTTATACTTCATTTATATTTTGTTGAGTAAGAAGGTGAATTATTTTTGACGCCTACGACAACGATCATTCAATCACCAAAAGGTAATCGTTAAGATTAAGCCAACAACACTCTTAATCCAAAGAATTGTGTTGATGCCGATCTTCTCAATTAATCAATCCAATCTACCACAAGGATAAACCGATTATTAATTGGATCCTCTTTTACCAAAACAAGTATTGTGCACACCAAAGATTATAAAACCAAGTCAGAAATCTTCTATCTCTTCTTTGTCTTTAAATCTTCTTAGATCTTCAATAAACACCTGCACACAACTACTTGAATCTCTTGTAATCAATCACACACATAACGGAGTCTGTTGACAATGGATTATCACAAGATCATCTTTAGATCTAACAACAGTCTAAAGATCCCTATCGAAACCTTGAACTAATTTGAGTGAATCTAATATCATAAGAAAAGATTCTAAAGCAAGAATTCATGTAGTTGCAAGAAATCTTACAATTATGTAGTTGCAAGAAATCTTACAACTACACCCTCAGTAGAATTCATAAAACTTTAAGATGTTCTTGAAGAATGACAATTTATTGATTAATACTCTCAATTGATTACAAAGAAATATATCAATGGAATTTGGAACAGTTACAATTTTCTCTGTTCTCTTTCCTAAGATTTTTCCTCATACTCACTAAAAGAACTCCCTAAATTTAACATTTGAACTACTATTTATAGTGAAATTTGTACAACTGTATTTAGCTTGCGAAGTTTCGCAACTTATATTCGTAAATCTATTTTATGTTCGCAAACCCTTCATACTTCTCTGTGCTTCTTCTATTATCGCACTATCTTGTAACACTTTTCTCTTGTATTTGTTTCTATGTTCGTAACCCAATAATCTTGAGATATTTAGTACCTACAACATTAATTCACATGTTCAAAGTGTTTCAACATCTTTCTCTTGTAAGTCATTTTTCATACTTACTCACTTGAAACTGATTTACCACACTTCCAAACAAGTTTAGAATTGGTTCATATGACTTTCAAGAACTATGTGATTGATCAAGTAACACTCAATCAAAACTCATGGGTTTAACGGTTCTACCAAAACAAGTTTCGGTTCTACCTCCATGTGAGTATTGTGCATATTCACACTAGCTTACCAAGATTCGGCTGACTAGGTACTAGGATCGGTTCCCCACATATATTTGGTATCTAACTTAGAGAATGTGCAAGGATGAAAGTGTTGTCGTGGAATGTGCAAGGCTTTGGAAATAAAAATTCTAGATACCATCTTAGAGACCTTATTAGGTCTAATGATCTCGATATAGTGTTCTTGTCTGAAACCAAAACTAAAGATAAGAAAATGGCTAGATTCACTAAGCAATTTAGTTTTCCTAATTATTTGTTTATGAACCCTTTAGGATTATCTGGTGGTTTGTATCTTCTCTGGAAAGATGGTGTTCATTCGTCTCTTGTTGATATGAATAAGAATTTTATTACTTTGTAAGTTAAAGTTGATGCTAGAAGTGATACCACTCTGCTGCATTGTATGTATGGTTTTCTGTCAAGTGAGGGAATTGAACAACAATGGCAATATCTAGAAAATATGGCTACTAGGTTTGATTGTCCTTGTGTGATTATTGGTGATTTAAATTTTGTCACTAAACATAGAGATAAATTAGGAGGCAATCCTATTCCTCAATCTGAGTTGGATAATGTTAATGATCATCTTAATAGTCTAGGGATGTTGGAAATAGGTTTCATAGGAGGTCAATATGAAAAGGCGAGGGTACCCAAATATACCTCAAGCTATTACTTTTCCTTCCTATAAGTCCTTTCTCTCTGAAAGTGATTGTCTATGGACTGAGTCGAGACAATAAAATTAATCGGTTCATACTTCGTGTGATCGTCTATGGATACGAGATCGAGACAATACAACAACGAAGTATGTTTACTTGATACAAAGGTTCGGCTTAACCAAACACAATAGGATTCACGTATCAAGTAAATAGGAATTAACGTTTGTGCAATTTACTTTAATTATAATAAAATAATTATAATGCGGAAATATAAAGTAAATGACACAGCAAGATTTTGTTAACGAGGAAACCGCAAATGCAGAAAAACCTCGGGACCTAGTCCAGAATTGAATACTATCAGGATTAAGCCACTATACAAAATAATACCAACTTCATATAGTTGAGACCAAGCAACTAAACCTATAGTTCACCTAGTTCCGTATGTATTCCCATGCCTCCAACCTGTAAACAAGTCACATACTTGGAACAATTCCTTTGGTTCGTATTACAAACAGTAAAGGAACAACAAATCTATTTGGTATCAACTCTCTTCAACCAAGTGATATGAGTTGCGCAAAGGTTCCCTTGTTTATCTTAACATAAACTCCTTTGACAGGTTCCAAGATCTATCTTATGTTCAATCACCCAAAGGAAATTGTTAAGATTAAGCCAACAACACTCTTAATTCAAAGAATTGTGTTGATAAGGATAAACCGATTTATTAATTGGATCCTCCTTTTCCCAAACAAGCATTGTACACACCAAAGATTATAACACCAAGTCAGAAATCTTTTATCTCTTCTTTGTCTTCAAATCTTCTTAGATCCTCAATAAACACCTGCATACAACTACTTGAATCTCTTGTGATCAATCACACACAGAACGGAGTATGTTAACAATGAATTATCACAAGACTGTCTATAGATCAAACTACAGTCTAAAGATCCATGTCGAAAAATTGAACTAGTTTGAGTGAATCTTATATCAGTAGAGAATATTCTCAATCATAAACAAACTAGGTGCAATCAAAGTTCAACCTCCGTTAGTCAATCAAATCAATACTAAAACTAAAGATAAACCGCAATATCTAGTTTCCCACCAACGGGTCGCGCTAGAGCTTCTCAATCCAAAAGAAGACTTTAAATTGAGCAGACGTAAGAGATTTCACCTAATTAGATTACTCTCCTCTCTGATAGGCAGTTTCACCAGTAATAAAGACAAAAGAGGAAGTCTTTCGTTACGAAGTATTGGTTTGCTAAAAATGCAAACTCAAAATATTTATAGACAAAGAAGTATGGACACCAAGGAATTTCCAAAACCGAAAATATTCTCAAGATGATTTTAATTACTACTCCAAATTCGGTTTTCATAATTCCTGTGAATGGACTGTCTAAAAATATGATCGAAATCTCCTTGGAAAATCTTTAACTAGTAAATGCACATTACTAATTCTCGTTTTCCATATATAATTAAAAACCCTTAATTAAAAAGATTTCTAACTTATTTAAATTCGATCTTAGGATTTACTTCCTTCTTAGCCATTAAGGAATATCTTTAAACAGTATATAATAAGCATTAAGTGTGTCGACATCTTACTCTTGCAAGTCCTTGTTCATACTTACTCACTTGAAACCGATTTACCACACTTCCAAACAAGTTTAGAATTGGTTCATCTGACTTTCAAGAACTATGTGATTGATCAAGTAACACTCAATCACAACTCATGGGTTTACGGTTCTACCAAAAAAAGTTTTGGTTCTACCTCCATGTGAGTACCATGCATAGTTACACTAGCTTACCATATTTCGGCTGACTAGGTACTAGGATCGGTTCCCCACATATATTTGGTATCTAACTTGTATGCACTGCACATGTCCATAGGATCGGTTCCCCCTTCCCAAAAACGTGTTGCACATGTTCATATGATCGATTCCCCTTTCTTCCATAAACCTTGCTGCACCTCATACAAGGACCGGCTCCCCTTGTGTTGCACTGCACCTCTTACTAGGATCGGTTCTCCTTCTACCAATAATAAGTTCAGACACTCACAAACCCGATCATACCCCAGGTGATTACTTAAGATCCATTTCACTAATAAAAGTCATACCAATACATAAGTCATGCCTCATGTGAATAGTTTTACCAAGAACACAAACAAGTCATGAGCGGTTATACTAATTACACATATTGGTCGTTCATAGGATATGTAATGAAGAACAGCCCCAATAACGTTTGGCGATTTCCTTTTCGGTTCACAAAATATATCATGAACTTACTTCCTTAAAACACATGTAAAAACATTGTTTCCTAGGATGAAATCCTCACCTCATACCCATACATAATCACAATAGCATTCATACGATTATGTCGATGTCTTATATACAAAGTTTAATGGTTAAGCAAAAAACTTCATATTGTATTCCTTAATACCATGTCTATCTAGAGTGTTCATGCTTCACAGTTTTATGTTTTCAATATGCATGACTTGAAAGATACGTTAGGGAATGAAACAGTTCAAGTCAAATATCACTAACCTCAAGTGGAAGGATGATGTTGTGGTTGTAGCTCCGTACTTCTTCACTTCTTCAAGTCTTCGCAATACTTGTAATGTCTCATCCTAATACTTTCAAGATAGCCTATATGAAGTTGACTCTAGTACATTTAAATCAAGCGACTCCTACATGAGTTTTGGTTCACTAAAATATGACAACCAAACTTGACATCCCAACGCTTAGTGGGTTCAACCGAGCAATGCTCTAACAATATCCCCCTTTGTCAATTTTAGTGACAAAACTCTTACAATCATATGGATAAACTAATTACAAGAATTCATTACACATACGCTTGATTCCCGAATCCAACAGCACATAACCTGCATTAATTCAATCCTTAAAATGCCATTGTTGACATTATCATAACAAAGCTCATACTCCCCCTAAAGGTGAGATAGGTAGATTTTCAATCTGCACGTCTTTGTTATCTCAATCATATGATATGTTACTCCCCCTTAGCCTATGCTTTTCCTCATTCGTTAGATAAACGTTCAAGCACCATTGTCCTCTTCCCTTGTGACACCAATCAACCATAAAATTGATACCAGCATCACATGTTTACTCCATATATTTCTCCTCCTTTTTGTCACAATCTATATATATAAGCATATATAGTGTGTTCGCACATTAGTGTATAATTCCATAAACCGGAAGCCAAGAGTATGCATATGTGTGTATACAGAATTGGTTAAGGAGATAGGTTAAGTATGTGTACCCGTACGCATACTAGCTGAAGTTCGCAAACCGGAAATTTCTGTTGAGTTTGGTTTTGGCAAAAATCTTAACTTGCCACCTTAAGTATGCGTACCCATACGCATACTGGCGGAAGTTTTTAAACCAGAAATTTCTGCTGAGTTTGAAAACTTTACAAACTCAAAAACTGGTTACTTAAGTACGCATACCCGTACATATACTTAAGCTGGCTACTTTGTCAAATCGGCCAAGTCCATGAACTTAAATATTTAAATAATGAGGAATACAATCTTTGCAAACCGTGGCTATAATGTTCATAATTGATTCAAGTGAATCAAACCGATTTGATTTTAATTGTGTTTTCTAAACAATTGAACAACTCTTTTACTAGTTTTATTTGATTCATTTGAACTAGTTATGGTTAAGATAAATAAGGTTTATATGATAGTGATCATATGGCTAACCTCGGTTAACTATTTTGTGAACCAACCTGGTGTACATGTTTAGGTACGGCTACATAAACCTAAATGAGGGTACATTTCATTTGTGTGTAACAAGCTAAGTTCGATCTAACGGTTGAAAGATATTAGCTTGGTTGAATCAAGTTTTTCATCTAACGGCGAATATTGAATGCTTTGTTACCAAGGTAACTTGGATTGCAAACCCTAATTTGAAAACTATATACATGAGAACTCTAGCAACTAGGAAACCTAATCCCACACCTCCTCTGTGTTACTAGTTGCATAACTAGAGTCAATTATCCTTTAACCTTAGGTTTCTTATCGAGACCCCGTAGGTTAACAACTTGAAGACTTCATTGGGATTGTGAAGCCATACCCAACTATTATCTTTGTAGTTGCATGTTATGATCATGTTGTTTCTATCGTGTTGAGTGCAATTGAAATAATTGCCTCGATATTTTATATCTTCGATAGGCAAGATAGAAAAGTAATCACAAACAAACTTCGTCTCATCGTTTGTGATTCCACAATAACTTATTTCGCTAGTCGATTAAGTTTATTGTGAGGTGATTGATAATACTAGGTTGTTCTTCGGGAATATAAGTCCGGTTTATCAATTGGTTCGTGTTCACCTTGATTTATCAAAAGATGGAACAAAAAATCTTGAGTGTTTCTGTGGAAGAAAGATTTATTCAATCCTATATACTTTTCTGTGTGAGACATATTTGTCTATCAAGTCTTCGACTTTAGGTCATAGCAACTCTGTGTTGTGGGTGAGATCATCTAAGGGAATTAAGTGCGTAGTATCCAGCTGGGATCAGAGACGTAAGGAGCGCAACTGTACCATGAATCAGTATGAGATTGATTAGGGTTTAACTACAGTCCAGTCCGAAGTTAATTGGTAGTAGGCTAGTGTCTGTAGCGGCTTAATACAGTGTGGTGTTCAATCTGGACTAGGTCCTGAGGTTATTCTGCATTTGTGGTTTCCTCGTTAACCAAATTCTGGTGTATGTGTTATTTCTTTTCCGCATTATAGTTTGTTATATAATTGAAATATCATAGGTTATGCGTGAATATCAATCAATTCGAATATCCAACCTTTGGTTGTTGATTTACATTAATTGACACTTGAATATTGGTCTTTGGTACCGTTCAAGTAACTCCTTTTATATTCAATCAGGCTTACAGATTGATGATTGCAGATTGAATTGAGAGTTAGAGATATTAAACTCTTTGAAATTATTTAATCTAGATTGATTTTGACTGTCTAGTTGATTCTCTCAAAAGTGTATTGGAGTAAGTCCTCTCAGATTGCCAAACGAATTATTGGGTGTGGTTCCTTTTGCTAAGGAGATTTGGAACTAGAACCCCAACCTAGTTCAATTATACTTAGACACTTCGACCACAATTTTAGATCTCTGTAAAAACTGGTTGGCTAACCCTAGGACAGATAAGCCCATAGAACTTAATCTAACTAAAATGTGGTTCCCCGGGAAAGAAAGATATGATAGAGTGTTTGAAAATAAATCTAAATCTGCTAGCAGTCTATCTCTAAAAATTCAGAGACACTTAGATTTTTGGTCTACAAGGAAAGAAAAACTACCAAACCCAAGGGGATGAAAAAGAAGAAACAAATTCACACATGGAAGGATCCCAACAAAGATACCATAAAGATAAATGTAAATGCAGCATGGATTTCAGAATTGTTACCATCTAGTTATGCTTTAATATTAAGAAATGATACATGAAAGTGGGAAGGAGGAAAAGCAGGGAAATCATCAGGCTCATATCCACAAGAAGCAAAAGCTATAGGAGTGTTGCAGGCGGCAATTTGGGCTAAGGAAAAACAGATTAAAAGTTTCAGCAGTGAAGAGGATTGTGAAAGAATTTTCAACTACTTACATGGTCATAACCAAATATTTCTTGTCGTGCTAAAGCCTGTCTCGATGAGGCAAACAAAATAGCTCAATTTTGTCACAACTTTTTGGGTTTTAATTTTGTCCCTAGACTAGGAAATTAAGTAGCGGATATTTTAGCCAAGTTTGTTAAGACTTTAAATTTTGTTGTAGAATGGGAATCATCTCCTCCCTATGTAGATTAAAACAACTTTTAGTAGATAAATCTAATATTGGGAAACCTCAACTTCCCAGATTAGATGGCTCTAGTCCTACTGTATCAATGACTCTTTTTGAGCCTTGGTCTCTTTTAATGAAATGTCTTATTTACAAAAGAAAAAGAAAGAACGTTAATGGAACCTTATCTTCCAGCCTTTCAGATCTCTTAGAATACAAAACATAGTTTGGCTAAGTTAGCTTGAAAAAAGAGCGTTCAAGATTTTTCTAGGGAAACATAAATCATTGGTTATGGTTTGCTCAATCCAAAATTTATATTATTAGTATCATATTAAATTTAAGTATTCCAAAATATATATTCTGGTAATTAATCTAATACATATAATTCTATTAATAAATAATATAAATTATTTGATATTAAACATATAAGTAGACATTAATGGTGGTTGTGATGGTTGGAGAAGGTGGTGAAGGCGGTGGCGATAATGGAGGTGGGTGTTGGTGACTGGCGGAGGGGTGACATTAATAGTGGTGGTGGAAGAAGTAGTGATAGCGGGGTAAAAAAAGGTATTGTAAGGTAGGTAAATTATGTAGTTACTCTTAATTAGTTTTTTTTTTCTTTCTTTTGATTATGTTTTATAGTTTATTATCCCCTAACTCGTGCCGTAACGACATGGGTCATGATGTTGGTTCATTTTTAATATATCGTATAATTTGTATCCCGAATGCTTATCAACTCCTTATGATTTAATATGGGTTTGTCATAAAAATAGTTGGGATTTTCCTCTCTTTTTTCTCTTGTTTTTTTCCTTAAATATTTTACCGCCGGAGATTTGCTCAAACGAAAGAAATATAATCTTAACTTCCTGACACTTTTTTATCTAGGTTCATCACTTATAATGAGATAATGCTCTACATGAACATGGAAGTTTAAATATTTTTTGGAAATATGTCGTCAGCAGCGCTCATCTCAGTGAAATCAACTAATCAATACCGTCCATAAAAGTCTTCCCATGCTCATATTTCGCTCCAGCTGACTCATATATTATGGTCATATTGTCGATCCTCCAAATAGGCAGAGAATATTATTTTTTTGCATCGAACGGATGATATAAACTCTCCAATGTGGCATGATTTTCCTGTAATTTTTCAACACCCATTAGATGACAATGTTTCAAATGTGTACCCATTACCTTTTCGAAGGGATTGTATATATGCAAACCTCTGCCATTAAATCTTCAACAAAGTATTGTGCCCAGCAGTTCGTCTTAACGAAGGCTTTGGTAACTTCAAAAGTCTTGGACATTTTGTCACTTCTATATGTTCCTACCTTCACTTGGATTACAATATGGCGACACATTACCACATAAAGAACCTTGATCCTATTTCAAATTAATAGGTTGTCAATAGATCCTTTACCAAAAGTTGACATCTTTTACGTTGAATATTTATAAATTTTTTTTTATGGTATTGTGGATCGTTGCTTTCTAATATTGTAGTTTTCAAAATTGGCCTCTTCAAGTCCCACGACTTTCTAAGTTTATATATTCTGTTTGTTTTAACATTTTGGTTAGCCATATTATGTTTGTTACTAACTTTAAACTTGATGTCATCTTCTACAGTGAACTTTATGTGATTTTAGAATCGAAATAGTTATACCTCTGTCATTTGTATCAAGTAATCCATTGTATATCCCAACAATTTTTCTACAACAATTCCTTTATTTTCGTTTCCGGACCATCAGTAGCCATTATTGTCAAACGCAATCTGTCTAATTTTTGTTGATGTTATGTATTTGCAATGTTCATTTTTCTTAAATAAATATATTCTGGAAAAACTAAAAAAAAAGAAAAAAGTATTACATCGGGTCTAAGTTAAAGAACCTTGATCCTATTTCAAATTAATAAGTTGTCAATAGATCCTTTACCAAAAGTTGACATCTTCTACGTTGAATATTTATAAAAAAAAATTATGGTATTGTGGATCGTTGCTTTCTAATATTGTAGTTTTCAAAATTGGCCTCTTCAAGTCCCACGACTTTCGAAGTTTATATATTCTGTTTGTTTTAACATTTTGGTTAGCCATATTATGTTTGTTACTAACTTTAAACTTGATGTCATCTTCTACAGTGAACTTTATGTGATTTCAGAATCGAAATAGTTATACCTCTGTCATTTGTATCAAGTAATCCGTTGTATATCCCAACAATTTTTCTAGAACAATTCCTTTATTTTCGTTTCCGGACCATCGGTAGCCATTATTGTCAAACGCAATCTGTCTAATTTTTGTTGATGTTATGTATTTGCAATGTTCATTTTTCTTAAATAAATAAATTGTGGAAAAACTTAAAAAAAACATAAGTATTACATCGGGTCTAAGTTATTATATCCAAAATACTCCAGACACTGCTTCTGGCGCCTTATTTCCTCAAATTCCTCATTGCATTCTAGACAATACATGCAACACCAATCATTTGCGAAGTGAGTTATTTGCGCAAGTGTGGTCAATGTATTCCTTACCTGTAATAATAATAACAATACGTTAATTTTTTTCAAGGCGTCTATTTGTAAATGGTATGAATCTAATAGATTTGAATTGTACCTCAATCATAGATATCACCTTCTTCTCACATAACATATCAATTGAAGAAGGACAAATCTTGACCACTCTTTACATAGGCAAAGTTAGCCAAACTATGTTTCGCAATTGTCTTACGTGCGTGGAAATTATCATTAATCCGTATTTTAGTCGACTCCTATCGAAGGCGATCTAATTAGTCCTATAGAAAGTTAATATTAAGTTTTTGACCTTATTTCTTGATCAAATTATTGAAGTATTCTCAGTCATGTTCCGATTTGTGTGATCTACCCATCTGTATATACTATACCTTCTAACCCAGTGAATGAAACCTATACATATTGATCCGTAATTTGATATTGTTGATTTGTAACCAAGAGGTCGCATGATTTGAGAATGTAAAATATAAAAAATATTCTATAAGCATCGGAGGTGAAATTTATATTTATGATTTAGAGTTTTTAATGATGATTTTGATGAACAAACATAATTTTCAAACAAATATTTTAGAATGCAAATACAGTTTCCCGGTCAATAAGGTTTTATATCGAGAATTAAGTGAAAGTTGTTGTCCTTGTAGGTAATTATCGTGAAACAACTCGAAATTAATGGTCTTTCAGGAAAAAAAAATGTAATAGTACTTGAGAGAGTGATAATGTTCTCTTACGCAGGTACACCAATTGCGTTTATATAATACGGAAACCGTTTCGGTGATCCAACAGTCATGATCATATTGTCTTATACATTCCGGTATCATCCTCGAAATATTTGATTTTTGTCCTTATCAATCGTGTTAAAAACAACTAATTACATCTTTCACAATATAATGTTGCATGTTTTGTGAAGATTTTTTTTTTACTCGGTCAATAAAACTCGCTAAAAAACAAGAACTATTATTATCCACTACTATTACCAATACCCACCACCATAAAAACCATCCACCGCCACTATTTCTTCCACCAATAGTAATGTTACCACCTCCACCATTCACAAACACCCGCCACCGTTTACACTTCCACCACCACCATTAGAATTTATATAGTTTTTAGTAAAATTATTTATTAATAAAATTATGTATTTATGTTACATTATTAAAGGGATATTTATAATAGAAATATAATTAATCATTATGAACAATCAATGAGACACTAATGATCGCTGTCGTATGCGTCAAAAATAATTTACACTTTCTTACTACTCAAAATATAAATATAGCAAGGGCAAGAAAGGATCGATCCCACAGAGAGGTCTAGGTTGTCAATATGTGTAGTTGCGGAATATCTCACAACTACACCCTCATAAGAATCCAATAAAATGATTCCTAAATCTAATTAATTTGATATGAAACTAAGAATTAAAGTACTAAAATTATAAAAAGAGACACAAAGATTTTTTACATGGTTCGATCATTGTGATCTACATCCATGGTTCTTCACTAGTGATTGTATGTAATTACATAATTTTACAATTTAGACTCCATTAAAGAATATTTGAAGCTCTAGATTTTTGGGGAAGAAGATGATAAAGAAAATAAATCTCTCATAACATTTTCTCTCTCCTCCTAAAATTATCCCTCTCCTTCTAAAAAGACCTCCCCCTCTTCTCATGCCTAAATAGCTATTTATATGATCTTACAAAATGTTGACAGTTGTGTTCCCCGCAATTTCGGATTTAAAATACGTCATGCGAATCTTCGCAACCTTGCTCGCAAGATGTCTTTTTTCTCCACAACTTCGCAAGTTATCATTTGTTGCGTCGTTTCTAATATTTCTTCTGCGACATTATTAAGTTGCGTCGTTAATAATTCGCAAGTGAAGGTTGCTGCGATATTCTGCTCCTACATCTTGCCTCTTTTTTCTTGAATATTGCTTGAAGAGCTATCTTCAGGAAAAAAGTAGTCGTTGTAGCTGTTGCAGTAGTCTTTAATCTTTGTTGATGAAGGAACAAGCGAAAGAATATCAAACTCAAAAAGTATATACTTGCCTCTATTCTTTTGCGAAGTTCTGAAGCTTTAAGAAGTAATTAGAAGTATCATCTTGCGAAGTATGAAGTATGAGAAGTATCCTTGAAGTAGTATGAAGTATCTCAGAAGAAGCAGAAGAAGTATTCAATCCTCGAAATATATAAGAAGTATGAAGTATCCTTAAGAAGTATAAGAAGTACTTAATCCTCGAAATATATAAGAAGTATGAAGTATCCTTAAGAAGTATAAGAAGTACTTAATCCTCGAAATATATAAGAAGTATTCGTCAAATTATTACTCCATTTTTGGTTAGGATTCTCGTTGAAAAGATAAAGAACATAAAATATTTTCTTGGGTATCCATGGTTGCCTCTGTTCTTTATCTATGAAGGAGAATCCTTGAAAAAATGTTGAATTATTAAATTGCGTCTCTATTCTTATCTTGCCTCTACCTCAAGTGGTAACCCTGCTAACTTCTGAATATTTCTGCGAATTTCTGAGTTTTTCTGAGATATAATCATTTTCGCAAGTTTGTTTACGTATTCTGTTGTGGTCTTATTTTTCCTTCCTAGTTAAAGGTCTTATTTTTCCATCTTTTGTGGCGACAAAATCGCAGGACGTTCTTACACTTTCATGCAAAAACCCATTGATCTTGCCTTAACTTTTTTGTATAGTATTTTAGCCTCTTCAGGAAGTGTTGCGACAATATGACAGGCCTAAATATTCTTGCGAACATAAAGCCCCATGACATTGTCGTCTTGCGATGAAATCGCATGACGTCTTTACATTTTCATGCAAAAACCCATTGATCTCATCTTAACCTCTTTGTCATGTTCTGCGAGTTCTTTTTTTTTAGAAGGCTCGCAGAAATTCAGTTATTGCACAAATATGACAAGCCTATATGTTCTTGCGAACAAAAAACCTCATGACATTTGCGTCTTATAGCACGTATCAGCTCCCTAATGGAGGGTGCTGCCTTTTATCTTCCCCTTGGTTGCCCCTTCAAGGAAGCGTACATCGACCATACAAGGTTAGCTCTTCCCATCCGGTTTTGCCAACAACCAGCTTTTGATCGCAACCTCTTATCCTTTTTGCCTATAGGGCTTATAGTTACGAGGTTGCACCCTATGGGGTATCTTTGGGCCAAGTGCATCATTTGCCAAGACTTGTCAAGAATGGCAGATGTGCTTCAAGCTCATCTGGCACTCTTGACTCAACCGTGTACCTCGACGCCTTGATCGTTTTCTGCACTTCTTGAGAAAGACAGTATGCCTTAGTTGCCCAACCTAAATCATGTCACATCGCAAGATTAGGTTGAGAATCCAAGGTGTCTAACCCGGATAGGTACCCCGCTTTTGGGTTGTACCCCGTAAAGTTCCATATACTCAGGTTCCTTGGTGGTGTTCCGGTGTCCCTGAGCCATGGTTATAGGTACCCCCTTAAATGACGCACTTTAGGACTTTGCCTCTTACGAAATGTTGCTTCGCGAACTAGGGTGTACGCCACAAAGGTTTGCATGTGTAAATTTTTTGCGGCTCTCTTTCTTTTTTGGAGGCTAATCACAGTTTGCGTCTTTCTTTTATGAAAGCTAATCGCAAGTAAATTTTTGCGTCTTTCTTTAATGAAAGCTAATCGCAATTGATTTTTGGCGGTATTTTTTCACCTTTTATAAATCGAATCATAATTCTCTTTATTCGTAAAAACTCATCATTAATTTTTCATGTTACGAAATGCCTCATTTCCTTTTCTTATTTTTCAAAATACATTCCTTTATACGTTTTGAATAAATATACTAATTACCTTTTTGTTTCAATCCTTGAAGAAATATGAGAAGTATTCATATCACGTCTTTAAATCAAAAATGTTCTATAGAAATATATAAATTTAATTTTCTCTTTTTTTTTGTAACTTTGAAGTCTTTGAAAAATGTTGAGATCTTTAAATTGTTGCGATGAATTCATTTTTGAATCTTGCGATTGTACCGCTTTTCACCAATCTAAAAAATCTTTGAAATGTTTTGAAATCTTAGAAATTCTAGAAATCTTGCGAGTATATCACTTTTGGTAAATAAAATCAAAAATCTTTTATCTTTTGTAAATAAAATATTCAAGGAAATGGTACTTACCTTTTGCGGCTTGTTGTTGTCTCTTGCGAAGTAAATGGCTTGCTTGCGAAATGAGAAAGAATGAGAATTGAATTTTTAACCTGCCATAAAACTACGGACGGAGATAATGAAACAATACTGGTAGCTTTTGAACTGGTTGGTTGCCGAAGATACATGTCCGTGTGAGTTGTGATAGAGTTCACCTCATGCTTCTAGTGGATTGCTGGCTGTTCACAAAGTAGTTTGCTGCGAAGTAAAGGTTTGCGAAGAAAATGAATATTCATGAAGTAAATGTTTGCGAAGCAAATGTCCACGAAGTTAAAATTTACGAACAAAGAAAATGAATATTCGGTACTTAAAGTAAATTTTCACGAAGTAAATGTTTGCGAACTTCCCTCTTTACGAAATGGATTCTAGTTACGATCTTCCCTTTTTTACGAAGTAATGCTGTGGTATAATCTTTCCATTGATCTTGTTGGAGTAGAAAAATCTTTCCATTGATCTTTGTTGTTAGTTCTTCTTGCGAAATAATCACAGGCTTTGTGAAGTAAACCTCCGTATGAAATCCAAGTTCGTATGAAGTATTTATTTGTGCTGCGAATGTTCGCAAGATACTTTAATTCTTCGTATGCTGCGAACTTTAATTCTTATGATGTGAACTGATCTGTATACTTATTAACTTTAATTCGTATACTTATTAACTTTAATTCTTCGTATGATGCGAACATTCTTCTTCGTATACTTATTAACATTCGTAAAGAATATTCTTCATTAGTTTATTCAGGTGGACTTCGCATTTTTGGTGGGACTTCGTATACTTCGTAACTTCGCAAAGAAACAACTGCATAACTTTGTATACTTCATAATTACCAACAGTAGCTACGTATATTAAATGTAGGAAATCACTTCGCATAACTTCATTTTTCCACCATACGTATGTAGGAAGTATATTCGTAACTTCATTTTATTCGTATGTAGGAAGTATTAGTATATTATCATGTTCGTATGGATTCTTTGTTATTTACTTCATATGTAGGAAGTATATACTTCGCATAACTTCATTTTTCTTCGTTGATTTAAACTAGCTGAGACGCGGACTTAGCTGATTGATGCTGCGAACTAATGTGATTGCCTCAAACTGAAATGTTGCGAATCAGGTTAAATGATGCGAACTTGATTTGCGTGAATTTGGCTTATCTTACTGGATGAGTTTTCAGCGAACACATACATGCTCTCTTGGTCGACGACGAAATGTTTAATCAATTACTTGTAGTTTTCACCACCTGATTACGAGTTGAAGCTGTAATTGATCGACTCGGTGGAATTGAACGATCCGCCACTGAGAAACGAATAGATAGAGATCCTTGTACAGATCCATATGAACTCACACGAGTTGGTGAAGCTGATCCCTGGAAAAACTACTAGATCGAGATGTGAAACTCGAACTAGACGATGCGAAACCGGACGAAAAGCTTGAATTAACCGATGACGAATTCGTAAACGATGAACCATAACATCTTCCTGAAGATGATATTGAACTTTCAAATCCGTTTTCTACTCCATTATTGGATCTACTTCTGGAAGACGCCATTACCGTTTCAGATTGAATTTTCTAGAGAGTAAAATTGGGGGAGAAAATAGTAGGGAGAGAAGAGGACCAATTATTAAAAGAAATTGTTGATGATATTTACTCCCTCAAAGTGTGGTTAATAACTAATCTTCATGAAAATTTCTTGAACCAACGAGTTACAGGAAGGATAAATCCATTACTCTCTCCCTGTTTCTAGCGCTAATTATGTAGTTGCGGAATATCTCACAACTACACCCTCATAAGAATCCATTAAAATGATTCCTAAATCTAATTAATTTGATATGAAACTAAGAATTAAAGTACTAAAATTATAAAAAGAGACACAAAGATTTTTTACATGGTTCGATCATTGTGATCTACATCCATGGTTCTTCACTAGTGATTGTATGTAATTACATAATTTTACAATTTAGACTCCATTAAAGAATATTTGAAGCTCTAGATTTTTTGGGAAGAAGATGATAAAGAAAATAAATCTCTCCTAACATTTTCTCTCTCCTCCTAAAATTATCCCTCTCCTTCTAAAAAGACCCCCCCCCCCCCTCTTCTCATGCCTAAAAGGCTATTTATATGATCTTACAAAATGTTGACAGTTGTGTTCCCCGCAATTTCGGATTTAAAATACGTCATGCGAATCTTCGCAACCTTGCTCGAAAGATGTCTTTTTTCTCCACAACTTCGCAAGTTATCATTTGTTGCGTCGTTTTTAATATTTCTTCTGCGACATTATTAAGTTGCGTCGTTAATAATTCGCAAGTGAAGGTTGCTGCGATATTCTGCTCCTACAATATGCTTTCGGTTTCCTAACAATAACACCGGGGGTTTTCTGATTTTTATGCAAGTAATAAAAGTAAAATCAAATAAAGAAATAAGCAAATCAATTCAAATAAAAGAGATATTGGTTAAGGATTCATCTTCATTCACAAATATGTTTTCTTCACAATAATTAGAATTGATATCTAATCTCAGCTTTTATCAAGAGCCCTAGGATACCTTGATCTCAAGAATATCCCGCTAATCTCCTTTTGTCATCAACAAACACATTAAAAGATGCGAGTATGAGTTCTATCTAAGAGAACAACCTAACGTGTAAAAGCACTAATCAAGTTTAATTCCCTAGATGCATTAAGTTCTATGAAATCAAAGCCAATCAAAGCAATTGAACGTGGAAAGCGCACTAATTCAATTTAACAAAGGTCACGATTCACATATGATCATAAGAATATATCACTACAAACTATAATCATATTTATGCTACTTGTATTCAAGGAATATCACTTTTACGTATAATAAACCCTAAACTAGCAATATATGTGATTGGAAGTTCTACCAATTTGCAACTTGACAAAACAATCAATCAAATCATGTAACTATATTTTCAGAGAATCGTGAACGATAAATATGAGACAAAACTAACATATTGAATCAAAGAATCATGCTTTGTGAAATCCAACTATTCCATAACCAATAATAAAACTCTAGCTCATGTTCATGGAGTTCATCACAAGAAGAAAGAGAAAACCTATCATGTTCACAAACCCTAGAAACAAAAGTAGTAGAAGAATAATCATCTAGGTTTAAAGAAAAAGTTCTATTTATATGTCTCTCCCAAAAGGATACCCAAAAGTAGGTCAACTCTTCTCCAAACCCGTCTCAAATTCATCCACCAAGCCCATGTGTGAAAATAAGTCTCTGGAAATTTTGGGTCCAAAAGTGTCGTCGGAATTGATGATGGCATCACCGGAATCCAGTCACCGGCGCTGGAATCCGATCACCGAAAAATTATCTCTGGCCGCCTTTGTCATCAGACACTGTCACCAGTAGCTCAACTTTACTTCTCATACATTCACAAAAACCAATTAACCCAATTTCTTATCTTGCGAAAACGTACCCAAAAGCGTGACCCGTAGCTCATATGTCCGGCCATCAATTCTTGCATCCGACTCATACCCCCCTCGCGATTCACTGAAATATTACGATCGACACTTTAACCTTTGAAATTCGGCATCCCGGGCTAGTACCACCGGTGCACCAATTCTCCTCCGTTTTCGCACTGTCATACTCAGCTTCTCCTTGGACTAACCATTTCCTTGTAGCTTTCCTGATCTGAGACCACCATAGTTCATTCCATGACCTTCATTTATTCTCAATCACCAGCTCAAGCTCACTTGTACCAGCCAATACCACTCATTAATCAGCACACAATAGCAACAACTCTTCCCTGTCCTTATAATCCACTCATGCGATAACACCAACTAGTCGCTTGCTTAGAAACTCCAGCTGCGACTTCAATTCAAGACCATCAGCAACATAGCTGCCATTTCTTCCCTAGAACTGAAACACTACCTTCCATTTAGACATCATCGCAGCAGTACCAGCACTCTCTATAGTTGATTCCGCCTTTCCTGACTGTCACCATTTTTTTCATAACCCACCTCAGTGTCATCTTAACCACCTAATCACCACCAGAGTCACCATTCCTCCTGATACTCACACCTGCAATACCATTTCATTCTCATTTATTTCCTGCAATCTTAGTACCAGGGCCATTTTCTTCTCGTGCACTGCCAAGATCTCCATGTACTCCAGTACCACCTACTCCATAACAACATCTTCTCAACCCATCACTAATCTCAGCATCTCCATTTCGACTTCAATTCCACCACAAAACCAGTGCATAACTGTAAGGACTCTCAAGTTCGTCAACGCTATTAGACCGGTCAAGAGATGATTTACCGCTAAGAACTCGATTAGTTAATATATATTTTAATTAATATGAATTAATCTAACAACGATCTATATACGAAATTAGTACCATCAGTTAGATCTCGTAAAGTTATGCTAAATGGATTACTCAAACGTGTCAGTCAGATATCAGACGAAGAAGTAATCATCAGATTGATTTGAAGGGCAAAATAGTCTTTTCACAAATAGATCGACCTGGGCTTCCCTTAGCGAAGAGAGTGGGTGAAATAGTATTATCCTTAGTCTTATCTTCACCGACCGAGAAGATAAATTCATTCTCTTCTTCTTATTTTCTTATTTCTTCTTATTTTCTCTTTTCTTTTCTTCTTCCGTTCTTCTTCTTCGTTTCTTCCTGTTGATTTCGACTCAAAAGATTGAGTTATATTTTGTGATACGTTCTTAGGAAGATTTTTAGATTGATTGATTGATTGGAGACGAAGGTGATGGTGATGTGGTTGATTGAGAACGGGAAGATAATGATGGGGTTGATGCTATTAATCGAAGTTAGGGTTTATGTGGGAAAAATAGAAGAATTAAGAGATGGGATTGGTGTTCTAGGAGAACGAATTTATATGGGTCTATGTTCTATTGAAGTTCTGAAGATGATTCAGTGATGAATCGATAGTTAGGGTTTCTCAGAGAATCGAATTAAACTACGGATTAGTGATGTATAAGAAGATTTGAGGATTGGGTTTAGTTGATCGAATTAAACTATGGATTAGTGAAGTCAATTAGATACTGGAGCTGTTCTGGGGAAGAATTGAGGAATTATGGTTCTCTTGAATTAAAGATTGAATTGTATGAATTTGAGTAACTGATTGAGAAACTAGTGAGGGGTTTTGATCAGGTAAGAAGTAGTAATATTTGCATGAGTTTAATTTCGATTTTAGTTACTCATGTTTTTCCCCAAATTGGAAATTAGGGTTTCAGAGTTGAGAATTGAGAATTGAATTGGATGGTGATGAAGATTAGGAGTCTGACATCGAGAAAAGATGAATACAATGGAGGAAATCAGTTGGTGATGGTGGTGTCAGTTCAAGTGTTGATTCAATTCAAGAAGAATCGAATTAGGTAATTAAGGATTCCTTTTGTTCCAATTTGTTTTCATAGAATTTAGAATGAAGTGATGGTATTTAGACTGGGCTGAGTTTACATTGAAGTTGAATTGACTTTATGGTGTTTTGGTTAGGTTTGTTGAGTTGATGAATGTGAGATATGAGTTGCCTGAAGTGATAATGATGTTGTAGTTGGGATTACAATTATATTGGTTGTTGTAATTGGTGAATGACTTAAGCTATTCTTGAACTTGTCTAGGAAGAAATTGGATAATGAATGAGTTCATCAGGGTAATGGTTCTGCAGCTTTTAGGGTCTGATTATGCAGCTAAGAAGGATAAGCATGGTCTGTGGGGAGATATTTGGTGTTGGTGGTTAAGTTTGTGTGGCATTGGTGATGTTGTAAAATCATGGGAACATCCTGAGTTGTATATGGGGTGAACTGTGTAAGGGAAACGAGTTAAAAAGAGGGATGTTATGTGGTTAATGACTCAAGCATTGTAGCTGAATTGTAAGATTTAGGTTTGGGGAATGACAATTAATGAGTTTGGTAGTGATGTTGTTCAGTTGTTGGTAGATGATAAATAAGATTGCAGGCGGATGGGATGAATTGTGTTGGTTGAGTCATAATGGTGTTACCATGAGAAGTTAAAGTGTTGATTGTATTGAATGAGAGCTAGATGAATGTGATGAAGTTGAGTTGGTAGTGTGTTGGCTTTGAAAAGCTTGGAACTGCATATTGCAGGTAAACTTAGTTGCATTGTAATTGGAATTCGAAGTTTATTTGAATGATTCAATTGATGTATTTTAGTTTGAAGTTGAGCTTGAGTTGGTGTTGTAGAGTTAAGAGTTTAATGTTACACCATTATAGGTGCAGTAGGGTTTTGGCCTGTGCAATGGCTCAGGCCAGTGTGTATTCAGTTTAAGTCAGAACCTGACTGACCTAGCTTGTCCCTGACTCAGATATCTGACTGAGTCGGTTCAGTCTAATTGACTGAGTTGATTCGGTTTGACCGAGTCGACTCATTGACTCTTTGACCATTGACCCTGGACGTTAACCATGACTTGACTTGGACGTTGACTGTTAGTTGACTCTTGACTGTTAGTTCAACCGTTAGTGACCGTTAGATTGACCCAGTTGGGCCAGGCCCTTATTAATGGGTTTGTTTAAGTGGGCTTGGGATTTAGACTAGTTATCTTATATTGATGTTTTGGACCACTTATGGTCCGAATTAGCCTTTGACTTCTTCTACAAAGTTGTAGATATTTATGTGACTTAGCTATGAACTATATAACCAACCTAATTGAATTAGTAACTCTTAGATATACTAAAGAAAGATAATAAAAGGAGTAGAACATAACATGGGCCTAGAATCTATAAGACTTGTATGATTCTTGTATGAGCCATTTTGGCTAGACTCTTAGAATACTTCTTTGATTAACAGTTAGTTATTAACAACGATCGATTGAAAGGATGAACCAGTGGATCTCGAAGTAGGCGTGGCTTTCCTTCAAAAAAAAAGGTGTGGGAATGCATTTGACAGTTTTGTAATCATTATTGTTGTTTTTATAAAAGTTTATGTTTTACAAACTCATGCATTGTCTGTTTTTGCATTCCATATTTTATTTAAAATGCATTATGATAATCCTGTTATTTCTGTGAATCTTTCCATGATTTGGAAAGGACTTGTATTGTTTTGTTGTCAATATGAATTGTTATGGGAAATGAGAATTTCCACTTGTGGTATATAGGATACGCTCCTTCACATTTATATCTACATGAATTCAAACTTTTTATTGTTTAGAGTTGGTCACCATGTTCTTGGTGGCATCCATAGCTAAATAGGTGTGAATTGCCGGTTAGGAATTTACAACCATATTAGTACATTGTTTGATGAAGGAGTTTGTTCCATATACATGTATGTTTATTTCAGTGACTTAGTCATTGTTTAATGTTTCGGAAAAACATGTATTGTTTTCCAATTCTTGCTTATGATTACTTAGAAGTTAAATGTTAATTATTCCCACTTTAGCTTAGTGACAGATCAGGTTTGCAAATAAAAGCTTCACGGGTTGACTTCGCTAGTTGATTAACTTTTGTTATATTGATTATGTTGTATATTTTATTTAAAAACCAAATGACTATTATATATGTATCATTTGAGAGAAAATCTTGTATAAATATTTCTGAGCGGGGTTAGCTTTGGGTTAAGTTATGTATCGCATTTCTTAATTGAATGCTTAAGTGCATGTTTTGGATTTTAGTGCCTCTTTATTTAGTTAATTTATTGGATTAGTCAGCTGTTAGCTTAGGGGGCGCTACAAAAGTTGGTATCAGAGCTCATTATTAGATCTTATATGGTAGACAATAGGAATAGCCAGTGCCAGTTAGTGAACTAGATTGGTTTAGAACTGAGTTGGGTTTGTGAGATAAATCTTAATCACTAAAAGTTATTAATAATTAAAAGAATTTTTGATTGATTGATTTGTTTGATTGATTGTTTGTTTAGGTGTTGAAGTAAAAATTGTAGGGTACACCAATAATTAATCTTGTGGAGATTAGAGAATAAATGCTTTAAAATTATGAACACATACACAAGTCAATACTAAAAGTAGTGAGATTAGTGTTATTAATATAAATCTTAAAAGTCGCATATATAAATATTAAGCACCTTGACTTATATGTAAAATCAACGGTTTATAATCACATAAATGTTAATAATGTTTTGGGACTCAATAATATTGGTAAGAGTTGTTAGAATAATAACTCAATAAAATATTATAATAGTAATTATAGATAAATGATAATAAAAGTAACTTGTTGTTAGAATAATAATTCACTTGTTGTTTTTCAATAAAAGCCGTGGTGGCATTCTTTCATAAAAGTAATAATAATTTTAATAAAATAATGTTAGCATTTATCAATTAGTGCCATACCAAACTTAACTAAATTTTCAATAAGGATATATAAGGATTAAAATAATAATTATGGTTAAATAATTATGGAAAAATTGGTAACGCTAATTACAATTAAGTTTTGTAAATTAAACTAATTACAAATTAGAAATGTAAGTTTTGTGTTTAAATTAGACAATTAAAATAATACTTATTAGACGTTAGACGTAAAAGGTGAGATATAATATATAAAATAAAAAGACTTAACTTGTTAATAATCTTGTACCTAAATTATCTTTAATCTAATAAATGATCCAGTAAATCTTTTAAAATGAAACAAACATACCTGAAATAGTAATAATAACAATCGTATATTTAGTGTAATATTAGAATTAAAAGAAAATAAATTCGTATATTGTTAGGATCCTTCTTCGTAAATAGATTTAATTATCTTTTGAAATAGAAAATTAGTATGATGAAATTAAATTGTTAGAATTTAAATTAATATTATATTAAGCATAACTTAAATTAAAATCTCATTAACAAATATACAATAAAATAATGATTAGAATTAAATAGCAATGGAAATTATTAGTATTTATCTACAATTAAGTTTTGCAAAGTTAACTAATAACAAATTAGAATCATGTGTTTGGTGTTTAAACCAGATAGATAAGTAAGACTTATTAAGTAGGAATAAAAGAACGTGAAGTCATATAAGCGTTGAGTAAACACTAAACTTGTTAATGATCTTACACCTAGATTATCTTTAGCCCAATAAATGATTCACTAAATTACTAAATTATACACATGAAGTGATAATTATAATATTTGAATACTTAGAACAAAATTAAAATTAAAGGAGAATAAAATTGCATGTGAAATAGATACTTATTAGGGATATTTTGACTTTGGGTCACACAAAAGTGACCAGAGTTGCGTTTGGGTCACCAGAGAATTTTAATTAGAGTTTGGGTCACATGACTGTTATTGACTTGCGTTGACAGTTATAAAAGTCAGTTAAGTACTGAAATGACCAACTAAACTATATTTTACATAATATTTACTAACTTTACCACTGTGTCTCTGTTAACTAAACTAGTTTTACCTAAAAGCTAAAAAAGAGAAGTCAACTCATCTTCCACAATCAACCCAATCGTTTCAATGCATGCTCAATCGTGTTTTGTAAAAATAAAAAATCCAAAATCAATCAAATCTCACAAACGTATCACTGTATGTTCAAGATCGCCAACAAATCAAATCAAATAAGATTAAGTTGGAGAACCCAGATTTAAATCAATATGAAACCAACACCAACCATAAAGTAATCAAGATCCCTAAGTAACTCGGGCAAAAAAAGTAACACCATTCATTTATCTGATTTGTACATCTTGTCTATTGTTAAGTCCGATTTTATTAATTCAAAAACAAATATTATCAATCATCTTTGTTAATGAAAATTTTCACTTTTAATGAAATCTATGGTGCAACTGGTGGTTTCACTGAAGGTGAGTAAAGACCAAAACCCATTTCACATTTGTGTGCTTTTTAGCTTCGCTAGTTGTTTTTTTTGTTTTTTTTATGATCACAGAGGCACGCTGTTGGTGATGGGGTTGATGAATTTTGGCTAGCTCCTCTCTATGGAAAACTGTCAAACATGTTAGGCGCAGTGGATGATATATCAGAGGTGTTCCTACAGCTTTTTCTATTCCTTCAATTTGCATTCACAAGAAACCCATTTTCCTAAACAAGTGAAACAATAAAATACCAATTGATCTCTTCCATTCATTCCCAAATCAACGGTAACACTACATCCCAACAACACCATCTTCTTCACAAAATTTGCGCTTGAGAATTTGAATTGGATGAAAACCCAATCTTCTTAATCATACTGGAATTTTGACAGCTTGAAAACACCAAAGAGGCTTTATCTTTTACAACCAACATCAATCGACAGGAGTTCAATTCCTTCTTAGATTTTGATCTTCCTAGAAATTAAATGTGGCATTTAACGGCGTTATAAAAATAAAAAATAATTTAAAATAAATTTATTTATGTAACGGTCAAAACGGTCAATTACGGTCAGTGACCCAAAATCTAATTAAAATTCTCTGGTGACCCAAACGCAACTCTGGTCACTTTTATGTGACCCAAAGTCAAAATATCCCTACTTATTATTACTACCCAAAATCTGTAGACTATCAAAATGTATTATAATTTTATGCAGACTCAAAAGTTAAATCATATTAAATTACCAACGCCAATATTTAACAAGACGTAGTATATGCATTCAATCTGAATAAATAAAATTTGTAATATCAATCTTTTTGTGAAAGTAAAATAATATTTACAAGATTCAGGCTTAATAAAATTAAACTAAGAATCCTTATTAAGTAGTTATTCTGGTTATATTTTAGTTACGCTGGTAATCAAATAAGAAAATTTGATAAAACAATAAAGAAACTGATAATGCTATTAAGAAAATAACTTTTGATAAAAATAAGCAAATAATAATACTATATGATACTAATTACTGTAGAGTTTAGAGTTAGTGTAAATATTGTTTGGACAATAATTATAAGATGGTAATAGCAAAATGTAAATTTTATTAATAGTACAACTTAAAGATTATTTAACAATAAAATATATTTAAGGAAATAAAGTTAGATGAAAACAAATCGAGTATTAATAATAAAATTAAACTTAGCGTTATGATTAATTACAAATTAACTTTTATCGGTCTAAGTAATAAGAAATAAATGTTATAATAATGATGAAAGTATTAACACCAAATAATTATGGAAAAATTGTTAGCGGTTACTTATTATAACTAAATAAGCAAATAGATACATTGGAAATAATGATAGTAACATTTGAATAATTGATATAACGTTAAGTTATTCTTAATTAGTACATGAATTTAAAATCTATCTAGTTATAATAATATAGTCTCATTTGGAATTAAAATTTGATTTCATTAAAATAAATAAATAATAATAAAATAAAAGGTAAGATAAATAATTCGAATAACTAAATTTCTTAAGATGATATGAACTGCTTATATATTTTACAAAGAAAATTTATCAGAGTTACACAAGTTAAGATAAAGGTTAAGGATTAATTAGAATCAATACTTAGTTAATCCAGCACTGGGGAATAGTGAAGTTGGTAATTCTAATATGTTCAGGTGATACTTGTTAGGTAGTAGGCATTGTCAGGCGTCGCGAACCTAGACAGAGCAACTGCATTCTTGTATCACTAGGCATTGAAGGGAGACTTGCTTCTATAAGTGAACTAATAGATCCCAAATTTTAATGAGAAACTTTATTATGAAATATATTCAAGGTACTTAGAATCAGTAAGTTATTGACTTAGAAATTAGTGTAGAAAATTTTCATGTAAGAAACTTAGACTTCCCTATTTGATAGAATCTAAATCAGTATAGTTGAACCTAGAGCTACAAATTTTAAATTTTAGTTGTGGAAAGCCGTATAGGTTTGTGTTTTGTTTTATGTTGTATGCGCTTAGACAAGATATGGGATTATTCTATAAGGTGGGGAGTTTTTGAAGACTAGAGGGATGGTTTGATTTTCGAGGACGAAAATAAAATAATGTGGGGAGAATGTAAGGACCCTCAAGTTCGTTAACGCTATTAGACCGGTCAAGAGATGATTTACCGCTAAGAACTCGATTAGTTAATATATATTTTAATTAATAGGAATTAATCTAACAACGATCTAAATACGAAATTAGTACCATCAGTTAGATCTCGTAAAGTTATGTGAAATAGATTACTCGAACGTGTCAGTCAGATATCAGACGAAGAAGTAATCATCAGATTGATTTGAAGGGCAAAATAGTTTTTTCACAAATAGATCGACCTGGGCTTCCCTTAGCGAAGCGAGTGGGTGAAATAGTATTATCCTTAGTCTTATCTTCACCGACCGAGAAGATAAATTCATTCTCTTCTTCTTATTTTCTTATTTCTTCTTTCTTCTTATTTTCTCTTTTCTTTTCTTCTTCCGTTCTTCTTCTTCGTTTCTTCTTCTTCGTTTCTTCCTGTTGATTTCGAATCAAAAGATTGAGTTATATTTTGTGATAAGTTTTTAGGAAGCTTGTTAGATTGATTGATTGATTGGAGACGAAGGTGATGGTGTTGGGGTTGATTGAGAACGAGAAGATGATAATGGGGTTGATGTTGTTAATCGAAGTTAGGGTTTATGTGGGAAAAATAGAAGAATTAAGAGATGGGATTGGTGTTCTAGGAGAACAAATTGAGATGGGTCTATGTTCTATTGAAGTTCTGAAGATGATTCAGTGATGAATCGATAGTTAGGGTTTCTCAGAGAATCGAATTAAACTACAGATTAGTGATGTATAAGAAGATTTGAGGATTGGGTTTAGTTGATTGAAGAACACGGTGAAGTCAATTAGATATTGGAGCTGTTCTGGGGAAGAATTGAGGAATTATGGTTCTCTTGAATTAAAGATTGAATTGTATGAATTTGAGTAACTGATTGAGAAACTAGTGAGGGGTTTTGATCAGGTAAGAAGTAGTAATATTTGCATGAGTTTAATTTCGATTTTAGTTACTCATGTTTTTCCCCAAATTGGAAATTAGGGTTTCGGAGTTGAGAATTAAGAATTGAATTGGAGTCTTCTGAGAATAAAAGATGGTGATGAAGATTAGGAGTCTGACATCGAGAAAAGATGAATACAATGGAGGAAATCAGTTGGTGATGGTGGTGTCGGTTCAAGTGTTGATTCAATTCAAGAAGAATCGAATAAGGTAATTAAGGATTCCTTTTGTTCCAATATGTTTTCATAGAATTTAGAATGAAGTGATGGTATTTAGACTGGGCTGAGTTTACATTGAAGTTGAATTGACTTTATGGTGTTTTGGTTAGGTTTGTTAAGTTGATGAATGTGAGATATGAGTTGCCTGAAGTGATAATGATGTTGATGTTGGGATTACAATTATATTGGTTGTTGTAATTGGTGAATGAGTTAGGCTATGCTTGAACTTGTCTAGGAAGAAATTAGATAATGAATGAGTTCATCAGGGTAATGGTTCTGCAGCTTTTAGGGTCTGATTGTGCAGCTAAGAAGGATAAGCATGGTCTGTGGGGAAGATATTTGGTGTTGGTGGTTAAGTTTGTGTGGCATTGGTGATGTTGTAAAATCATGGGAACAACCTGAGTTGTATATGGGGTGAACTGTGTAAGGGAAACGAGTTAAAGAAAGGGATGTTATGTGGTTAATGACTCAAGCATTGTAGCTGAATTGTAAGATTTAGGTTTGAGGAATGACAGTTAATGAGTTTGGTAGTGTTGTTCAGTTGTTGGTAGATGCTAAATGAGATTGCAGGCGGATGGGATGAATTGTGTTGGTTGAGTCATAATGGTGTTACCATGAGAAGTTAAAGTGTTGATTGTATTGAATGTGAGCTAGATGAATGTGATGAAGTTGAGTTGGTAGTGTGTTGGCTTTGAAAAGATTGGAACTGCATATTGCAAGGAAACTTAGTTGCATTGTAATTGGAATTCGAAGTTTATTTGAATGATTCAATTGATGTATTTTAGTTTGAAGTTGAGCTTGAGTTGGTGTTGTAGAGTTAAGAGTTTAATGTTACACCATTATAGGTGCAGCAGGGTTTTGGCCTGTGCAATGGCTCAGGCCAGTGTGTATTCAGTTTAAGTCAGAACCTGACTGACCTAGCTTGTCCCTGACTCAGATATCTGACTGAGTCGGTTCAGTCTAATTGACTGAGTTGATTCGGTTTGACCGAGTCGACTCATTGACTCTTTGACCATTGACCCTGGACGTTGACCTTGACTTGACTTGGACGTTGACTATTGGTTGACTCTTGACTGTTAGTTCAACCGTTAGTGACTGTTAGATTGACCCAGTTGGGCCAGGCCCTTATTAATGGGTTTGTTTAAGTGGGCTTGGGATTTAGACTAGTTATCTTATATTGATGTTTTGGACCACTTATGGTCCGAATTAGCCTTTGACTTCTTCTACAAAGTTGTAGATATTTATGTGACTTAGCTATGAACTATATAACCAACCTAATTGAATTAGTAACTCTTAGATATACTAAAGAAAGATAATAAAAGGAGTAGAACATAACATGGGCCTAGAATCTGTAAGACTTGTATGATTCTTGTATGAGCCATTTTGGCTAGACTCTTAGAATACTTCTTTGATTAACAGTTAGTTATTAACAACGATCGATTGAAAGGATGAACCAGTGGATCTCGAAGTAGGCGTGGCTTGCCTTCAAAAAAAAAAGGTGTGGGAATGCATTTGACAGTTTTGTAATCATTATTCTTGTTTTTATAAAAGTTTAGGTTTTACAAACTCATGCATTGTCTGTTTCTGCATTCCATATTTTATTTAAAATGCATTATGATAATCCTGTTATTTCTGTGAATCTTTCCATGATTTGGAAAGGACTTGTATTGTTTTGTTGTCAATATGAATTGTTATGGGAAATGAGAATTTCCACTTGTGGTATATAGGATACGCTCCTTCGCATTTATATCTACATGAATTCAACTTTTATTGTTTAGAGTTGGTCACCATGGTCTTGGTGGCATCCATAGCTAAATAGGTGTGAATTGCCGGTTAAGAATTTACAACCATATTAGTACATTGTTTGACGAATGAGTTTGTTCCATATACATGTATGTTTATTTCAGTGACTTAGTCATTGTTTAATGTTTCAGAAAAACATGTATTGTTTTCCAATTCTTGCTTATGATTACTTAGAAGTTAAATGTTAATTATTCCCACTTCAGTTTCCGTGACATATCAAGGTTCTTGAAATGAAAGCTTCACGGTTGACTTAGCTAGTTGATTAACTTTTGTTATATTGATTATGTTGTATATTTTATTTAAAAACCAAATGACTATTATATATGTGTCATTTGAGAGAAAGATCTTGTATAAATATTTAAAGGCGGGTTAGCTTTGGGTTAAGTTCTGTATCACATTTCTTAATTGAATGCTTAAGTGCATGTTTTAGATTTTAGTGCCTCTTTATTTAGTTAATTTATTGGATTAGTCAGCTGTTAGCTTAGGGGGCGCTACAATAACCACCAGTCCTCATACCAACAGCAGTTGTAATTCATATCATTCTGAGCTTGCAGCTTGAGCCCATGACCTGAAATGCAACCTACACATACATCTAGAACTGAATTTGTATATCTACCTCGATCACCTCCATTTGTTGTAGCTCTGCACCTGCAATATGTAGCTCCAGAAGCAACTCCACCTTCACACCTTGTTCTCAATCACAGAATCGCAACACAAGATCAACTTCTCGCATAACTCATACCCGTTTCATCACCAAGATATGACTTAGCTCACCATCTATGACTCAACCGCAATAATTCATCGCAAGCCACTCTCATCATTGCCACCTTCTCTTACAACTCAGCTACATAATTCCATTCACATGAACTGATGGAAGCCAAAGACAACATCGTTCCGCATTCACCGCCATGAACCACAACTTCTTATCCCATTCTTTCCACTGGCAGCAACACCTCTTCTTTATAGCCTCCATTGTTGTCGACCCAACATACTTGCCATTCGATCCTCTTTACAAGACAGCCAAATAATCACCAAGAATCAGATCACTATTTTCTAAACCAACAAACCTTCATTTCAACTCTGTAGGAACCCATTTTAACAACATCTCTTCTTAGCGATTGGCAAGAAGCCACCGCACTCGCTGTTCACATCGACACACACCCATATAGCTCATAATTCATTCAATCATTTCCTGCAGCTCAACAAACTGCTATATGACCACCATCAGCTCAACTTCCACCAATCTTGTCATTGGTTCCTTGTTCGTTGACTTCAAACCCATGTTTTAACCCTTTGAGACAACACTGATAGACCAATGTTTGCTGGCATGAACCTATGTTCAGTGAACAAAAATACTTGGTCGCAAATGAACCTGAAAATGTAAAGAATTGGTCTTTCATGCCTTTTAATCAACGGCATCAGATGAAATTCGTGGCTATTTTGCAGCTTGAAATACAACCCAAAACTCCCATATCATGAACTGTATCATCTTATAATCGACTTCTTGAGACTCATCATAACCGTTACAGAGATCAAAGAACGCCGCAATTTCTCCTCGCTTCATCTCCATTATTCAACTTGCAATGAGTAGAAGCAATATTTCTTCGATTCCTAAGTGTAACTCTATCCAACCATCTTACGATTCGTGACTCAAGCTCGGTGTTCTTCTCGCCTTCTTAACCCATCTCGATTGACAAGTAATTGAACCACTACAACCCATTTGTTCCTTCTTGAACTCGAATTTGACTCTGGCGAAGGTCGTGTTAGAAGAGTCGAGACGGAACTTTGTTGTTCTCGCATCTCGACCTAATAGAGTATATTGGATGGGGTTAGGTGGCTGCCCTAATCCAACAGATTCTCGGTGCTCTAGCAATCTCTCGTTTTAAGCACAATTAAGACTTTGTCCTGCTAGCTCCAATTCCGTGAACACACACAGCCTCCAAGTGATGAGTTAAGCCTATATTTCTCTTCTTTCATGTCAATGACTCCAAAGTACCTAATGAGCTCAAAAGCAAACATAAGATACATAATTTACAAGAAAAATAGCAAAGAAAGCATAAATACTAGATATAAAATTAGGTGTTTTAGACACCTATCAACTAATTAATAAAACATTTAAAAGTGGTTAAGTTGAACAAACCCCAATTATAAATTTATCTTTGCCAAGGACAAATCATGACCACTCTTTACATAGACAAATCGATAATAAATAACTTCATATGTTCAGATCTTGATTCGTGTTGTTCGTTTATTTATTACATAACATGTCAATTTATTGCACCAATTTTTTAAAATGGATATGTGTTTTATCGAGTTTATTTTAACATTAGAATGATCAACCACGTTTTATACTTTATAATATAACATTACATATTTTGTGGCGTTACGAAATTAGCATATTATGTTTTTGTTCACCAATGCCCTCCACCACCATAAAACCATATGAATCCATTTTTTTATCCACCACCACCTAGCGGCATAGCCAAGGGTTGACTAACCTGGCTTTAACCCCTAAATTTTTTAATTACTACATAATTTTTTTAGTTTATTTTACAAATAGTACTTTGTCCATATATATTTATGGTTTAGTCCAACAAAGTTTACATGTTTCTTTAAAAAAAAATAGGCCTCCTTAATGTCCATTTTTGACTCCACCACTGCCACCTACCCCATGTAGGTTGTTGGACGCAATTCTAATTTTCAATCACAAATGCCATGTATGAGGTTTAGATTGAACAAAATGTCGTCAATTGATTAGTTTCATTATTTTTTTTCCGTGTATATATTCGTTTTTGTATTGCAATCAATTTTATTTTAACATTAAAAAATCATGATTTATACGATATACTACCAAAGATAATAGGGGTACCATTTGGGTGATCCAACTACGATCATGAAAATATTATCTTGTATGATATCATCCCTAAAATATATGGTATCTTCATTTATCAAAAGTGTTAAAAACAACCAACCACATCTTCCACACTACGATGTTATCGATGTTGTAAAGACAACATAAAATCAATAATGTCCACCAACACTCACCGTCACTACTTCTTCCACCACAAATCAGGAGCGGAGCCAGGATTTTAAGGAAAGAGGGAGAAAAAAATTCTTGGCAAGTTGGATACATGTGAAAAATGGACTTTGTATCCCATTTTACGGTAAAAGAACAAAAATAAGTATAATTGTGCTTGGCTCCGCCCTTAACCACCACTAATCTTTCGGCCTCCACATCTTCTACTACTCATTGTCGCCAAAAATGTATATTGATATTATTTATCAAAATTACTTATTAATAGAAATAAATATTATAATTAATTAAGAAAGTATTTATAATTAAAAAATGATTAGTCATTTATTGTGAGCAATTAGTGAAACACTAACTAAAGAACACTTTATAATGAATATATTATTTATTATGTGCAATCAGTGAAACACTAATTAATAAAACAATTATGATGTTTAAGTTGAACAAACCACCAACGTTGATTTATCTTTTATATTAATTCCAACCAAGGTGGAACACTGGTTAGAGGCCGCTCTTATAACACAATAGGTCATGAGTTCGAACCTCCCCGTTATAATTTTTGAAAATCCATATCTTGACTTGAGTATTCATTTTTCATTCATAATATTGGAATTAACGCCACACATGCGAGTTGTAGGGTGTGGCGCGGAGCACCGCAGCCCTTGATTTATCCTTGTCCGGACAAATTCTGACCACCACTAACAAAGGCAAACTTATCCTAGCTTTGTATTGTACTAATGATACTTATTTTTTTAATTTTTGTAAAGAAATTTTTAAAGATTAATCAGTGGTTGTGATTTGCAGACCAAATACAAGGCTACATGCAAATTAATTGTAGTTCATTCACTTTCTCATATCTCTCTCCATTTATTTTTTCCCTTTTTTGTCTCCTGGACTCCATATAATATAATTATGCTTGAGAAACGGTTCATGGTAATAGGTAAACAGAGAAGATGAAGAGACAAGAAACGAAATGGATCAAAAACTAAATATTATTCAACTTTAGGAAAATGAATAAACCAAACGTATGTAAATTTGGGACGATTTATGTCACCAAAGATAAAAAGGTAAACGCACAGCTAACCGATTTTATAAGATTAATTTAATTGATTTTGAGGTAATCTTGGATACTTTTAGTTTTGATACAAATTTGGTGAATCGCTTTGGATGATTTATTTTTATTTTATTTTGAGGTTGACATATTACTTAGCTTTTTAAAGTCATATTCTAATGCACATGGGATTCGCTTTAACAATTAACAATGTTTGTGATATAATGTAAAAAAAACATACGAGGATAAGGACATGTTTGCCAACCATAATGTTAGCACAAATACATTAGGCCAATTTTTCGCAAACAACTGTAATATATAAGAATCGAGGGATACATTTAAACACATACCCTTTCTGGTGCCATCACGGAGAAGATAAATCTATGGTAATGGTTTGTTTAAATTAAACATTATAAGTGTTTTATTAATTAATATCCAATTAATTCCTTATAATAAATTACTTATTAAATTTTCATCATAGATGTCTCCTTAATTAATCTATCAATTCATATTTCCATCAACAAAGAGTTTTAAAAAAATTGTTTCAATGGATGCTAATAGGTAGTGGAAGAAGTAGCGGGTGGTGGAAGCGATGCCGGATGTTAGTAAGTGTGGAGCCGTTATGTTAGTGGTGCTGGAAGAAATAGTGGCGTAAACAGTTTTAGTGGTGGGGGTATTATTATTATTTTTGAAGCGATAAAAAAATGATGGGTAAGATTGCATTTTAAAAGATGTAGTTGGTTGTTTTTTGAAATAATTAATAAAGGTAGGTACCAAATATTTCAGGGATAATACCAAATCATATAAAAAATTGATTATGATCATTGGATCAAATGGTACCCCTGTTATCCTTGGTAACCGGTCGTACGAATTATGATTTTTAGAATTAAAATAAGATTAATTGCAAGACAAAAAAGAAAATAACAAAATAAATATAATTGAATAAATTAACGACCTAAGTTTGTTCAATCTAAAGTTTATACATGGTGTTTGCGGTTAAAAATTAGAAGTACTCCCAACATCCTACGAGGGATGTGGTGGTTTTGTGGTGCTGGAAGGTATTGGTGATTAGGTATTGACTATGTTAATTATGTCCTGCTACAAAACGGGCGACAGTATAAAATAAAATATGTAGTTGATTGTCTTAATGCTAAAATAAACTAGGTAAAATGCATGACAATTAAAAAATGGGATGTCACGTTATATAATAACTACTAAAGATATAATATTTATTATCAAGATTTATCCATTCAATAGATAAATCTATGGTTGTATTGAGATTCCGAAAGTCGTGCGCAAGTTTGGTCCTGGCTTTCTAAATGATGATGAAAATAATGAAACGCTCGCTCTCAATTTCTCCAAACAAAAATGAAACCTTCTAAAAAAAAAGTAAATCGAACACTAATTAGATGGTGCACCGTCACCACCACTGTAAATTTATCTGCACTACATATCCAGTGAACTTTCTACAGATTAATTTGGTGATCTCGACCTATCATAATTATTGACAAGGCATTCAATTAAATCTCTAATAATGATTTGAAGGTGTTTTCTAATTACGAAATTATCTTATAAGTTTTTTTTTATGCAAATATTATTCAACTTGGTTTCTTTTATGTTTAATTGATGATTATTTAATTCTAATACATGTTTAGTTAATAGAATTTGATACATATAGGGTATTCTCTTTGTACCACTAATGTTAGTCTCTCTTTTTTCCCCGTTGGAACTCTGTTTTAATCCCGAGTTTCTAGATATTATTTGGCCAACGTTGGGGTATTTTGTAAATTCAAGGTGACAGAAGTTTGTGTCGGCTTTTACCCTGAACTAATGTTCTTCTTCAAAAGGTTAGTTGAATTTATATAGACACGAACATCAATATGACTATGTTCTTTATTGTTCCAAAATATTTGAGTAACATTAGATGTGAGAACGCCACTCATGCACTACTTAGCATAGTTGATGCGAATTTTTTTTTATCCATGAATTAGTTCGATTTTGTGTTATCAATATGATTGAGGAAGAAACTTGCACATGTTTTTATTTACGTTTATAAATATATGTTTTCAGCTCACACATGTATATCTCAACCTTCTCAGCCTTCCAATAACCAAGAGTTCTTCATTTTTGTAAAACTCTCACATTGTATCAAAAGAATAGTTTAGTAGGGAAAATATTATGGATCTTTGCTTGGTTATCAATAATTTTGGAACCCAACATGTATTCATAAATGTCATGAAGTTGGGTTGGCAGTTTTTGTATATTTACTGTTAGACGGAATATTATTTTTTTGAAATTTAAAATTAATCTAGGATGAAATAGTAGATATGGACAATATTTATTTATTTTTTAATGTTGCGACAACATTATTACTCACGGAAAACAAAAAGACCAGGTAACTCATCATTTTTCTGTCCAAAACTTATTTGGATATCAAAACTATTACACACGGAAAAATAAAACAAATCAAACGTAAACAATATCAAATCAGAGACAAACGGCGGGAGTGAAGCCCTAGATTTAATATAAATTTTATATTCATGAACGGCTCAAAGGGTCGTAGTAAAATGCCGTACACTCGAAAGAGTAGCCCCTAACAAAAATAAGGGTCGTGCGTTGTCTAAAAACCCATTAATATATAAGGGTGGGTGCGTTGTCTAAAAACCCACGAATCGAAGAAACCAGAAGAAAAGAAATCAAAATCAAACTCTCTTCTAGTTCTTCTTCCCTCAAAGAAAAATGGAGTCCGAACTTGTTCATCAACGATCAGAAGCCACATCCGATGGCGGAACGAAATGCCAGGCTACTGCATTGATTTCTGAACTAGGAACTGTAATGACGATTGTGATACCATATAAGGGGGAAATTCCTACCTCCAAGTCTTCTACCTCCATAGTCAAGAGCTCGACAACGAGATCGATGAAAGCCAGTGTTATTTCAGACAAGAAGGTCATGGCCAGGGCAACTGTATACCTAGATGGAGCCAGGGAAGTTGTTGCTGGAGAAGTCATTGATGATGAGAAAGAAAACCAGGTAAATTAATTTTAGGGTTTGTGTAATTTTTGTTTTGTTTTCTTTTTCAATTTGAATGATTCTTCAAAAGTAAGGTTGTGTTACTAATTTCAATCTGGTTGTTTTACATTTATTTAGGGTTTTCAAAGGATTGGATTGCATACCAAGCCATCAGGTGATTCTGCTGAATTACCAGGCAACATCTTGACAACCAGGTAATTCCCTTGGTCAATTTTTAGGGTTTCTACTGATGCTTCAATCATTGCTGTATTGCCTTGACCATTCCTTTGTGACACCATAAACATGTGATGGAATGCAAAAATTACATGGTGTTTTTATTTAAAATTTTATCTGTAGTTTTGTCTTTTTATAACATGATCTTATATTTCAAATTCATTCAAATTAGCATGTTAATATGTAATCATGTTAGCGGAAGATAGCCTGAATTAAGGTTACAAGATTTAAGTACTGATGTTTTGTTCAGTCTTTTCCTCACAGTTCATGTATCAAAGTGATTAAGAAAGGAGAGTTAATTTACATTATAGAGTGAACAGTTGGTTTAACAATTAGTAAATCTAAATTAACTTCACATTTCTACCTTGATGCATGTCTTATATTTAAAATAACCATCGCAGTTGATGAAGATAAGTTCACAATTGTATGCTTGTGATGGTGCTTTTGACAAATACAGTACTAATAGTTAGATTCCCACACCAAGAACTAGTTTATGGCGTACATTGTACTTGTTTTCTATCTTTGTTAGATTAACATTTTTCATATTAAACACTCATTACTTGCCTTTGAGCCTTTAGGCTTTAACTTACTTCCATTCTACAAAAAACAAATCCTGTTCTTAAAGTTCCCTAAAAATTAACTTGGTCTCTCTCAAAACATTGATTCTTTTTTTTGTTATAGTTTTCAGATTCTTGGAAGTTTCTTTGTTTTGTATAGTTTTCAGATTCTTGAAAGTTTTCAAAATATCTAGTATCATACAACAATGTCTAAATCAAGATTAGTTTCATTAGTGAAACTGGGATTTCAATAAAACACCTAGATCAAACCCTAACTTGTATTAAGATCTGATCCTGCTATGAACTTTACTAAGATCTGACTGAGATTATTACAGAATAATATTTATTATCAATTATTATTACAGAGACCAGCAGATTTGACTGAGATTAAGTTAAATATGTTTGAGCAGGAGAGACTAAGCGATTTTCTCGGTCTCGGTAACTCTCGGCCGAGACAACTGATTTTTCACGATAAAATACCGTCTCGGCGAGATATGTTATACCGTCCGCTCTACCTCCGAGAATGAGAAAATTGCGAGAATCTCGGCTGAGATTGACTACATTGGTCCCAAATCAGGTACATCTCCAGTCAAATTGAAGCTTTACACAATAGCGATATTGTGGACACTTCTGACATGAGACTTAGAGATCTGAAGTTGAAGTTAGACTACTGGCAATGTATAGAAGATGACATCTGGAGACAGAGAGCTAAAGATGATAGCCTAAGACTAGGTGATAGGAATACATCGTTATCTTCATAATAGAGCTAACTTTAGGGGAAAAAAAAAGGACACGGATAGAGGCAATTTAGGCTTAAACTGGCATCTGGCTAACTGACAGATCCGGATATTGCTTCTAATCTTTTGTTGCATTTCTCTGATACCAGTAAGTCTTCTAATACGGTGCTTGATCAGGAAATTTCATGTTACTCCTTGCATTTCTGAAATCAATAACATGAATTTGATTATAATACCTTCTTATGAGGAGGTAATAAAAATTGTTTTCATGATGGAGCTATAGACCATTACATCATGCCTGTATGTTGGTTTCTTTAAAACTAGTACAACCGTTGCCACGGTGGAAGGGCTGACCGAAGAAGAATCCGATGATGGATTTTAAATTTGATATTGTTATTTATACTCGTTGCGTAAATTTTTTTATAACCTTTCCAACGAGATAAAATTTGTAAAATTCTAAGGCACGGATTTTTAGATATGTTATATTAAAGTTTGTTTTCCAATTATACCCCTTCAAGAGTAGGATACACAAAGAGTTATAGTAATGGGACTAAAAGGGAGGGATAATCTTGTCTAGTAAAAAAGTAACCAAAAATAAACCACATGGAAATCAAATCCAATCTTTTTATTAAAATTGTTAGGTTCATTTTACAAAAAAGTGGCCATAAAAGGGACTCCCTCCCATCGGGCCCTCCGGTCGGTCGGCCCAAAAATAAATTGTTTTGATGTTATGATCAGATATAGTAAGGCTTGCGACCTACCCGCGGCCACCTCTCAATTCTTCTACTATAAGTTTCTTATTTTGACTAGAGATACTCGGTTCTGGCAATCATATTAGTCTTTCAATTAGTGCTCATATCTTGAATAGGATGGAAGTTTTAGATTACCAAATAAGTTTGCAAAATTGTAGAAAGTTACATTCTTGTTAGTTAATTAGACGAACGACCTATTGGGTTATTATATCTGTTCGATATCTTCTTCTGGTTTTAGTCTTTTGCAATTTCATATATGCATCAATCTTTACTTCCTGGTTCTTTATATTCGTCATAGCTGTCCAGTCAGGGCGAACATTAAGTTTCTCTTTTCTGAGTGGTTCTTTATATTTGAAATCTTTTTATCGACATCAGATGTCCGTTGAGGCAGAAATATGGTCACCAAGGCAGCCTGTGAGCTGAAGATGTTTATCATAAATGTAGTTGCAGAATAACCTACAACTACACCCTCAATAGAATTAGTAAAAAACTCAAGAAGTTCTTGATGGTGAATGATAACTTTCTTATTAATTCTCTTAGTTGATTACATA
>JAJJWX010000562.1:0-99967 GCA_023529315.1 Papaver bracteatum | reverse complement strand
CTTTATATAAGATAGTTACATAGTGGGTGACAGCTAATATGTCCTTTAATTTCGGATCGACTCGCGATATTATCGCAAAGAGATATAATGTCCATTCTCGTAGCGTTGTAACCATCGCATGATAATCACACTCTTCAGTGTTTCTTCATTCGTCAGCTATTACGCCATTCTTCAAATCATTCTGTGACACTCGCGAAATGTTGCTGAAGAACTCGTGGTGATGTTCACAGAAGTGTTGTTAATCTCGCAAGAGTAATATCATGGCCATATTCTGGTCCTACATCTTTCCTCTTCTCATGTCTTTTCTGCGAAAGAGGAAAGATCATGAGAATTGAATCTTTATAATGCCGCGCTGTTTATATTTTTGCACTCTTCTTCTTTGACACGTTTCTATATTCTTCGCCAAGCTGTTTTCATGTACTTTTTCTTCCATTCAATTTTTGACACGTCCTTTTCAACCACTGCGATTTGACCGTTCACGTCCTTTCTTTGCATTAATAGCATTCATCTTCTCGAGAAATTTCTTCTTCTATAAATACTTCTTTCATTCTTTTATTTCCCTCTTTTTACTTTCTTTTTTATCTCTCTCAATTTCTCTGCAATTTTGTTGTTCTTCCAGTAAATTCCGCATTTGTTACTGCTTGCATCTTTTCCTTCAATCTTCTATCATTTTCTTCATTCCCATACTTTACTTTATTAAAAATGGTTCTCACTGGTCGTAAATATATGATCGCCTTTGAGGAAATGCTGAGAAGTTTAAGGATCAAGGTTTTTCTTTATCCACTTTCCCTGATCAAAACCCTGAAGCTGAACTTTCCGTTAAACTTTATTCTGATCATCCAAGTTCTCAAAAGAAGATTATAGTCTCGCTAGGTCAACTTGAAGCTGGTCTTCCTATTCCTCTTTACAATCCTGAACTTCCTTTGTTCTATGAGATACGTTCTCATCCAAAATTCTCGCGATCCATATATCAATCGTGGGGATTGCATCCGTGCTGCTAGTGAGTATGCTACTCGTGGTCTGATAAAGAATCTCGCTACCCTGATATCGCAAGAATCCTAAATTCAAGGATGTTCCAATTATTCCCGCAATGTATACTATAGATAATTTCTTCATAAACTATGACATAATCCCCATGAAGAGGATAACACCTATTGAGGTGTCCGCTGCAAAAGAAAGATGATGTCACGAAAGACAAAATTCTTATGTTGGATATCGATTGGCATACTAGTACTAATCAAGGCCCTCGCTATTCTAATGATGACAAATGGTTCATCTTCCTCTAATTTTAGAGGGTTCATATATCTTAGTACCCATGATTTACATGAATCTCATGAATCACCAGTAGGTATTCAATTGCACTCGAGAGAAATAAAGAAGTATGTTTTCTTAATTTTTGCATAATAAATTACCATTATTATTTTCTTCATGTCTTTAGATTCTCGCTGACTATTTCCTTTTATCGATTGAAAGGTTGAAACCCAACTACGATAGTCTAGGAAACATGCTACTTACTTAGCTCTCAAATCTCTCACAGATGAAGTAAGAAATATTTCTTTATAACTTTTTACAATATATTGTTGCCTCTATTTCTTATCTTTATCGTGTTCGCAAGAAATTGAAGAAAGAGATCCTTGAAACCCGCGAGAACTAAGAGAAATCCACAGTTGGTCGCAAGGGTAAATCTCGCCCCTCTCAAAGAGAATTCTGCTCCTCAGGAGAGAAATCTGGTGCTCCTCCCTTAAAGAGAAGAAAAATCCAACTCTCATCTACTTCAACTCCTCAATCTAACGAAGAAAATCCGAGTAACGATGATGCTGATGATGATGCAGATGAAGATAATAATGACATCTCTCCTATGAAGGATTCCTCTTCTCCTGAATCTCCTATGACCCAATTATCTAAGATTTTTACGATGTCACAGCATGGTATTTCAAATGATTATGGAGATGAAGTTGTTAATGAAGTATCTCAAGCTCTCGCAATAGTTTGTGATGCTTCCTATTGGTTGACAATGATTCTTTCCAGGAATCTCAGATCAATGACTCCAGTCTTTTGAATTCACTCGAGCATTATGGTATGTTTTCACTTCTTTGCCTCTTCCTTATACCTTAGATTTCGAACTATATCTCGTCTTTAGCAATTTTTACATTTCTTTGCAAGCTGAAGAGCTTCTTTTATTGCTTCCTTAGATTTGGAGAAAAGACGTGCGACTTTCGCAACAAAAATGAAAATTTAAAGTCTAAATCTTCAGATCTTCGCAGAAAAGAACAGTTGAATCTGAAGCTATTGATCTTCTCAAGAGTAAAGGATAATTAGAAGTCGAGGTTGTTGAGCTTCGAAGAAGAATAAGCAATTAGAAATTGATGCTCGAGTGATAAACAAAAGATTTCTGATCTTGAAAAGGCTAATCAGCAACTCTATGGTATAAACTTTTCCTTCTTTTCTTTTAATTCTTTTGCATTATTTTGGCTCATTCAAGTGACCATTTTTGCAGATATTTATGACCTACATTCCTCCGATCTTTCCATGAACCTGTAGATGAGGATTCCCTTATTGCTTGTCTTAATAGCTCTTTAAGTAGTTTCTCATATGATCAAATTAGATCTCTTTCCATAGATGAACTTAAATCCAAACTTCATCTCTTAAAAATTGAGCACAGATTCAACTTGGGCTTAACCAATAAGTTTAAGCGTCTTTATCTTGATTCGAAGAAGAAACTAATAGATTGAGAAGTAAGATAGTGATCTTATTGATGAGAAAGATCTTATTGCTAAAAATGGTGCTCAAGCCCTAGCAAATTTCCATAAAATTCTCACTGATGTTAAAATTAGAGATCTTCTTGCGAAAGAGAACCAAGTTCGCTCTTGTCTTCTTATTAGCAATGATGAAGAATTTGCTTGGGCTGCGAAAGTTCTTGATAATGCCATAAATAATCTAGGTGTAGATGTTAGTCTTCATACTGAACAAGCAGCCTTGATTAGAGACATGATTTATGAAAGAGACGGTTGGTAATTATTCATTCTCATTGGTCTTTCGTCTTTTATAGTCTGCTACTAAATTTCTGATTTGCTATTCTGTATTCGCTGGAGTTGAAAAGAGATACTCTGTCAGAGTTAAAGAATTTGAAGATGATAAGGGAGTGCTCGTAAAAACTCTAGCTTTCGCAATGAAAAGTATTCAAAGTCGAAAGAACAATTAGAAATTATGAGAAGGAATTTTAGTAACACTCTTGTTGGTGTTCACAATGACTCTATAAAAGTGGTCTGCAATGATCATCAAATTCCTCATTCTGAGTATCCTGACATTTTGCATGAAGTTCCACAAAATGTCCCTGATCTTATCATTTCTGATAGTGAAGCTGAAGATTCTGAAGAAGATGAAGGTCATGATGAAGGTGGCAGTGAAGATGAAGAAAAGAAATCCAGCGAAGACAACGATGGATCTAATTAGATTTCTTATATTCTTCCTTGTAATATCTGTATACTTATCCTTTCTCTTTGTAGTATACTTGCTGCGAATTTCTCCAGCTTCTAATGTTCTCTAGTGTATGAACTTCTTCTTATCTCTTCTGCATATATTAAAAGATAATTTCTTTTGTACAATATGGTTAAGTAATATATTTATAAGTTTTTAGCTATCTCATGCATAAATCTATTATATAAATGATGAATAACAACATTATCGTTACGTTCATTCCCATACTTGCCTCATTATTCGAATGCAATATAAAAGATTGAGCATATTATATTCTTAATAAAATTATGCAAATATTGCGACCATAACCTCGTAATCATGTGTTAATATCTTGTGGTCTTATTTTGCCTTCCTAATTAAAGGTCTTACTTCACCACGTTTCTTTCTGCGACAAAATCGCAGGACGTCCTTACATTTGCATGTAAAGACCCATTGTTCTTGCCTTATCCATATGTTGTCAAATGTCTGCGACAATATGACAGGTCTAAGTTCCTTACGAGAACAAAGCCCCATGACATTGCCGTCTTGCGATGAAATCGCAGGACGTCTTTACACTTTCATGTAAAAACCCATTGATCTCATCTTAACTTTTTCTTATGGCTTGTTGCCTCTATATTTGTCACGCGACAATATGACAGGCCTAAATGTTCTTGCGAACATAAAGCCCCATGACATTGCCGTCTTAAGACACTTATCATCTCCCTAATGGAGGGTGCCGCCCTTACTCCCCCTGGTTTTCCCTTCAAGGAGGGCACATCGGCCATACAAGACTAGCTCCTCCCATCCGGTCTTAACAACAACCAGTTGTTTTCGCAGCCTCTTATCCTTTATGCCTATATGGCTTATAGTTACAAGACTGCACCCTAAGTGGGGTTTTCTTGAGGCCGAGTGCATCATATCCAAGACTTACCAAAAATGGCCAGGGTAGGTTCGTCCATCCCGGGCACTCTTGGCTCAACCGTGTACCTCGGCGCCTTGGTCATACTGCACTCCTTAGAAGAGACCCTCGGTCGTCCAACCAGGGTATAACCTTATATAGTTGGAAATCCAAGATATCTCTCCTGGATAGGTATTCTTTAAGATGGACCCATCTCATGACTCAGGTTCCAGCAGCTGTATAACCTTATCCCTGAGTCACGCAAAGATATACCCCCTTATATGACGCACTTTAGGTCTTACATTTGCCTCTTGCAAAATTGTATCCGTGAACTAGGGTGTACGCCATATAGGTTCGTCCCATTCTTATGTCTCTGAAAATTTTATTCGCGTTCTTCATGAGTATTGCAACTCTCGATGAAATTTCTTTTCTTTGATCTTCTCTTTATTTGCATTTCAACTCTTGTATAACTTCTCAATTTCATTTTTTTATTCAAATGAAATATTCTTTTGAAAACAAATCATTCATAAATTTCTTAAATTTCATCATTTTACCTTTACTTACTACTTACTTTGCATTCCTTTTGTTGTGTTTTGCTATTTTCTTTTCCATCTGCGAGATGCTCGCCATTTATAGTTTGATTTGCAGATATTCATTCCTCTACTCGTCGCTCTATTGTATCAACCATCAGCTTATCACCTCTTTGTTTTGCTTGATGTTATGTTTCCAATTTCTATTCCTCGTTGCCATTTCTTCACAAGATTCCATGTCAATTTCATGACATTTCTTCCCATCAATCTAGTCTCCTTTATTACTCCAACACCATTAGGATGAGAAATTTAATACATTGGTGGAAAGTTGATGCCACACCTAATATCCCATGTAGCCAAGGTCGACCAATCGAGTCATTATAAGGTGATTCAATATCCACGACGAATAGAATCTTAGAAGATAACCCCTTTAATGGAATTCGCATTGTAATTTCCCTTGGGCTTGTTGGCGGTCTGTTGAAACCATAGATTTTATAGGTTGATGGTATCAGATCCTCGTCTTTTCCACCCATGGTTACGTAAGTATGATAAAATAAGATATCAATCGAACTTAACTATGTTAATGGCCCAGAATCCTCGGTTTCACCATCATTATTTTCTTCATCTTCTTCTTCTATTTGTTTTGGATTTATTTCTAACCTACCACCAGTGGGTTGTCATGCATTTTTCAAGGCTCGGTACTTCTTGCAGATGAAAGAAATATTTTTCTTTGCCACTCCTCTAATGGCGAAACTCTCGCAATATTCATTATCTCTCTTCCATCTACGTCTCTTGGAAGACATGCTCGAACATTGTTGTAGTACGTAATATCGCCACGAGCAATATTACGATGAGATTAACAACATTTCTGCGAGCGTCAATCGAGTTCTCCAACAACACTTTGCGAGTGTCACAAAATAATGACATGACGGTTGACGATTGAAGAAACACAAAAAGAACATGATTGACTGGTGATAGTTACAATGCTTGCGAGAAGAAATAATATAGCCATGCGATAATATCGCGAGAGATATCCGAAATTAGAGGATAGCTTAGCTTTCATAGCAATATGTAATTTCCTATAAATGGGAATCCAATAGATTAGGGAAAGGATGAGGTATTACACGAAGTTGAGAATCTGTAGAGGGAGATACTAATTAGGAGAGAAGTATTTCAGAGAGAATTTTAGAGAGGAAAATGTATTTTTCTTTATCATCTTCTTCCCAAAACTAGATTTAGAACTCCAATAATGGAGATTATCAATGTAAATCAAATGTAAATTTTAACAATCATAGTGAAAAAGAATCATGGATGTAGATCAAATTGATCGAACCATGTAAAAATCCGGTGTCTATTTATAATTTTAAATTTTTGAGAGTTGAGAGAGTCTTGAGGAGAGAGAAAAAATTTAGGAGAGAGAGATATTTTTCAGAGAGATTTTTAGAAAGAGAAAATGTATTTTTCTTTATCATCTTCTTCCCTAAAACTAGATTTAGAACTCCATTAATGGAGATTATCAAATGTAAAATCAAAGGTAACTTTAACAATCATAGTGAAGAATCATGGATGTAGATCAAATTGATCGAACCATGTAAAAAATCTGTGTCTATTTATAATTTTAGAATTTTAATCATACTTTTAATATCAAATTAGTTTAGATCAAGAGATTATTATCAAGATATTACAAGGGGTGTGTTGTGGGAAATCCTGCAACTACATTTTGGCGCTAGAAACAGGGAATGTGCTTGTCAAATTGAAGAAGATTCAAAGAAATTGGCTATCATTAGAATTGGATCTCACTGGATCTAAAAAGTTTCAAGATCAAATATGGAAAGCTACAACGAAAGATCATGATTATACAACAAATAGAGAGAAGGAGATATATTAAGAGGCGATGAAGAAAATATCAGCAAGATTATATTTACAAATCATTAAAAAGACAAATTTCTTCTCACTTTTCTTATTTTTTGTTTCATTTTTTCGAATTTGGGGAATTTCAAAACAAAATTTGGAAAATAGATTTTTGTAAAACCTAAATTTTGCTTTTTGTAGAAATTAGATTTATTATGGAAGTCTTGAATCTAAAAATATTTTTACATGGATTTGTAGTAACTTTCAAACTTTGTTTTACAAATTTGTTTAATGAATTTCTAAAATATCAAATTATGAGATTTTCGTTCTTCGCAGGGGAGAAAATCTAAAATTTGATCAATTAATCGCTCAAACAGACAAATTCTTTTTCATATCCTTATTATATGTTCATAGTATGGACCAAAGACTTGAATTTTAGATTATTAATCTTTTGTTTTTCACAAAAATTGTCGCTTAGCTGATATTTTGAATTCAAAAGAGTTTTGATCATAAATTTACGTCCATAAACCTTGAATTTAATCATAATTTTGACAACTAATGTGAACATGATTTTTGTGATTGAAGTCAAAGATGAAGGAATCAAAAGCTCCATGAAATTTCTCTTTGATAAGATGCATCCACCAACTTATCAATACACAACGTCATGAATAAATGGATTAAACCAACACCAACATTTTAACAAGAAAATTAAGATTCCAACGAGGAGAAAGCACAAAGGACAAAGACAACACAGTAGATAAAGGAAGAAGACTAATGATTTATTCACCAAGTACTTCATCAACAATCGCGAAGAAATCAAATGAAGTTACACCAACAAATAATAATACAGGACAAAATCTCTTCTCTTTTCTAATTTTATATTCAAAAATTACGTTTAAAAAAAAATCGTACTTTTTATGTTATGTGATTTTAAAAATAAAATAAAATTGATGATTATCCTTGTTTTCAATTTTATGAAGTTGATATAAAACTTGCATTACTCATGGTGAATGCTCGCAGGGAATGAACTCTGCAAGAAAGAAAGATAAAATTGCATGGCTAGAAAAGAAAATAGAAAGAGACAAAGAGAAAGCTTATACAAAGGACAACTAAAAAGAATAAGTTATGAGAATCTCGCCACTCTTTCACAAGTTGAAGACAGTACAGTTGGTCAAACCAGAAGCATACAAGTTTAAGGTCGCAGGATCAATTCTTGCTTCTCGCAAGTTTATTTTTATTCGCGAGATTTGCAAGTTAGCCTTTGATTATTTCGAGAGAAATCTCGCAGGCAATAGAACTAGCACAATTGGTTGAGAGGCTTGAATGCAAGCAGCAGGTCGCGGGATCAATTCTTGCTTCTCGCAAGTTTATTTTTGTTATGTGAAATTCGCAAGTCTGCCTTTGATTATTTCGCAAGAAAGAGAACTAGCACAGTTGGTTGGGAAGCATGAATGCAAGTATAAGATCGCGGGATCAAATCTTGTCTCTCGCAAGTTTATTTTTGTTATGAAAAATTTCTACATAATTGTCTCGTGAACGATTAAACTTTGATTACTTCGCAAGATCTTTGATTAATTCGCAAGAGAGGATTAGCACAATTGGTTAGCGTGAGAAGAAGAAGCTTAATATCGCAAGATCGAGTCTCACCGCAGCAATATTTTTTCACGATTTTTCTAAAGTTGTCTGACGAGAGGATAATAATAGTAAGATGACGATAGTATAACTTTCTATCGCAAATAGAAGCTAGCACAAATGGTCGATAGCGAAGCTAAGAAGTTGATGATCGCGAGTTCGAGTCCCTCTCCAAGCATACTTTTTCTTTTTACTCATTTTTGAACTTCAAGAAGCGAAGAAATGGAGTAATATATCAGAACTAGGCCTTTCTTTGCAAGCAACAAATAGCCCAGATGGTTGAGAAGAAGTGCTGCAAACTAGAAGACTTAGGTTCGAATCTCCCTTCTCATAAAGAATTTTTGCGATGTTTTCTTCTAATCTCGAAAAAGTTAAGTACCACTTCCTTGAATATTTTACTTACAGAAAATGAAAATTTTTGATTTATATTATCGCCAGATTTCAAAGAACATTTCTAAAGATTTATAATATTTCGAAAAATTTCAAAAAAACTTTTGATTCAATTGACCAAAAGCGGTATAATCGCAAGATTTCTAGAAATTTCTAAAATTTCAAAAGATTTCAAAGAATTTTGATTTGATTGACCAGAGCGACATATTCGCAAAAATTTAAAATTTTCAAAAAAGATTTCTAAGATTTTTTATTTGACTTACCAAAAAAGAGATACAATCGCCAGATTTCAAAAATTTCAAAAGTTTATAAAAAATGAGACCATCGCATAAAATTTCAAGGATTTCAAAGATTTCAAAAGATTATAGAAAATGAAATTATCGCCAAAATTTCTAAGATTTCAAACTTCAAAAATACGCGATACAATCGCAAGATTTCTCTAGAATATTTCTTTTACAGAAAGAAATTTTTGGTTTAACAAATGCGATAAAATTGCAAGATTTCAAAGAATATTTCTAAGACTTCAAAAGATTTTAAAAGAATATTTCAACTCACAGAAATGAGCAAAAGAAATTTTTATCAAAGTTGCGAGTGTAATCGCGAGATTATTCAAGATTATGTAAAGAATGGATAGAAATGAAAGAATGAAGAAACGCGAAAATATCGCGAGAAACGCGAATAAAATTTCGCAGAGATTTAAAGAATGGGACAAACCTTTATGGCGTGCACCCTAGTTCGCGAATACAATTTCGTAAGAGGAAAATGTAAGACCTACAAGAACGTTATATGGGGGGTATCTCTTTACATGATTCAGCGATAAGGTTATACCGCTACTGGAACCTGAATCATGCAGATGTTGGGGTTAAAGAAAACTTATCCAGGAGAGAGATCTTGGATTTCCAGCTTTATAAGGTTATACCCTGGTTGGACGACCGAGGATCTCTTCCAAGAAGTGCAGAGTATGACCAAGGCGCCGAGGTACACGGTTTAGCCAAGGGTGCCCGGGATGGACGAACCTACCCTGGCCATCTTTGGTAAGTCTTGGCTACAATGCACTTGGCTTGAAGAAAACCCCACCTAGGGTGTAGTCTTGTAACTATAATCCATATAGGCATAAAGGACAAGAGGCTACGAAAACAACTGGTTGTTGGTAAATATGGATGGGAGGAGCTAGTCTTGTATGGCCGATGTTCCCTCCTTGAAGGGGCAACCAGGGGAAAAATAAGGGCGGCACCCTCCATTAGGGAGCTGATAAGTGTCTTAAGACGGCAATGTCATGGGGCTCTAAGATCGCAAGATCATTTGGGCCTGTCATATTGTCGCGTAAATTATACAGAGGAAAAAAGCCAAAAGAGAAAAAAAAAAGTTAAGATGAGATCAATGGGTTTTTACATGAAAGTGTAAAGACGTCCTGCGATTTCATCGCAAGACGGCAATGTCATGAGACTTTGATCTCGCGAGAGAACTTAGGCTTGTCATATTGTCGCATAACAGGCCAAAAATCCTCAAGATAAAAGATAAGGCAAGATCAATGGGTCAATACATGCAAATGTAAAGACGTCCTGCGATTTTGTCGCAGAAAGAAAAATTGGCGAAATAAGACCATTAACTAGGAAGGCAAAATAAGACCAATAGAATAATCTCAAACATTAATTATTTTCTTGTAAGAATGCAGGAAAGATTTGCTCATCGCAAGAGAGAAAGCAAGTACTATTTATAATCTCTCAGAAATACTATTCAGAGTTTCTCAGAAGTATTATTCAGAGTCTATCAAGAGGAATGTCTACAATTTCGTCACTATTCACAATTTCGTCACTATTCACAGCATTGTTTCAGAATCTCGCATAAATGTTCAGAAATTCGTAGAAACATTCATAAATTTTCAAACTAATTCAGCATATTGCAGACTATTCCAGAATTTCGCAGGAGATATGATTAGTTCGCAGAATATGATCATGTTATCAAATGAGGCAGAGGCAATTCGTTCATTTAGCATTTTCTCAGGGATTCTTCCTTCATAGATAAAGAACAGAGGCAACTTTGGATTACCAAGAAAACATTTTATGTTCTTTATCTTTTCGCAAGAATCATTTCAAAAATGGACTAGGATTTTCACCAAAAATGAAGGATACTTCATACTTCACGAGCACTTCAAGAGTTAATACTTCTTATTTACTTAACAAAGTGTAGGTACTGAATATCGCAAGATAATAGTTCACGAGTATCGTAATAAATAAAGGAGAAAAGAGTTATAAAATGATACGATGATAGAAGTAGCGCGGAGAAATATGAAGTTTTGCGAGGATGGAATAATTTTGCGAGTATGAGTTGTGATACTTCGCAATTCATATACAGCTGTATAAATTTTACTATAAATAGGAGTTCAAATGAAAAATTCGGGAGGTTCTTTTAATGAGTGTATGAAATTATCTTAGGAGAGAGAATAGAAAAAGTTGTAACTATTCTAGTTCCATTTTGATAATTCTATGTAATCAACTAAGAGAATTAATAAGAAAGTTATCATTCACCATCAAGAACTTCTTGAGTTTTTACTAATTCTATTGAGGGTGTAGTTGTAGGTTATTCTGCAACTACATAATTGGCGCTAGAAACAGGGATTTGAAGAATTCCTGTACCAGAAAAATGACAAGAAGAAGAAACACATCAGAACCATTAACTGAAGTAAGAAGAAGTGTAAGACTCACAGGAAGATAAGCAAATATAACAGGAGAACCTAGTAGGAGAAGGAGTAATCGAAGAAATCAATCTCAACAAATAATAGATCATGATCGAGTGAGTATACACACTTGGAGAAATGATACACTAGAGGAAGAAGATAGAGAACCACAAATCAGAGAAAATGGAAGGTTGATGGGAGGAACAATTCTTGAAAGAGAAATGGAGATGTTAGAAACATTAAGACAAGGAATCCAAGAAGAACGAATGATCGAAGCTGAAGAACGTGCCAATTTAACAAGACAAAATCAAGAATTGAGGATGGAAAATGAGATGCTACAAAGAAGGAAATCTCAAAGTGTTGCAAGATCAAAAGTTAGAACAGAAAGAGAAGGACAAAATTCACCGATAATCAATAATGAAAATAATATGCAAGAACAAGCGCAAAATCAAGGTGAAAGAAATCAAGAGAATCATTTCATTTTAATACCAAACCACGAACAAAACATGGAGAATTTACGAAAAAGGACAAATCCTAGAGAAAACAATCAGAATCGAGAGGAAGAACATCAACTTATGGAAGAAACTGAGAGACAACAAGCAGTACATCAAAACAATCACGAGAATGGAGTAAGAAGATATGAATAGGCTCGTAACAAACAAAATGTTGAGTATGAAAGAATTAAGAGAAGAATTGTAAATCAACAAACATAAGTAGAGAGGAATGAACCAAACTCTTGAATCAGAGTACAAACAAATCAAGAAGAAGTAAATCACAGAAGGAGGAGAAATGAAGAAGAAGAAATTCCTGATATTCGCATGAGAAGAATAGAAAGGGAAGAACAAGAATTCCAAGATGCTCTGCGACTGAACAATTATGATAATTTAGAAAGAAGATATTTGCAAAATTATGCAAATGAAAACATTAATGAAGAATATGATAGAATGCGAAGGATCGCAAGGGAGGAAGCGCAAGAACGTAGAAGAAGAGAAGCTGCATTAAAAAGACCAATGGATGAGAATTCTAAGGCAAATGCACGGATCTTTCGAGAATTAGCAGAAATGAGGGGGATGATAAACAATAGAAGAGGAGGAGATAGAAGGCAATTAGATGAAGCAATAGAAGAAGCTGCGAGGACTCCATTTGCTAGAGAAGTACAATTGGGAGGAATTCCACCAAAATGCAATTTTCCCACACTTACCAGTATCTTTGATGGGACTTCATGTGCTATTCAGAACATTAAAGCATACATAAGATGCATGTTACAATGGGAGAATCATGATGATGTGTTATGCAAGTACTTCGCATCGAGTTTAACAGGGGAAGCTTTAAAATGGTTCGAAGGACTCCCTAAGAACACAATTACGTCATTCAGTCATTTGCAAGCAACTTTCCTCGGAGCATATATCACAAATCACTCTTCACGGCTTGGTATTGAAGATGTATTTGGTTTAAAACAAAGAGTGGGTGAAAGTTTGAAGCATTTGGTAAGACGATGGAAGACTATGTGCATTGATATGGCAGGGCGCGTGGATGAGAGATACTTGATTCTGTCCTTCATAAATGCGATGTTCGCAACTGAACAATTATATGTTCAAATCTTCAGAAGAAAGAATTCCATAATGATGACAGAGTTACGAGAATTGCAAGAAGAATACATTACACTAGATGAAAAGAAAAACAGTATGGAGTCATATCCAGTAGCAAACACTAGCAATCAAGAGGGAGGAGCAAATTTACTTCCCAAAATAATCAATGTAGTAGCAGGTATTTCGCAAACATCCTCACAAACTTCTTCGCAAATTTCAGAAGAGAAGAAAATCAATGAACGCCAGCCAAAAATGGTAGCAATGGGTAGTAGAGATCAAGAAGAGTATGATAGAGAGAGGAATTTCTATAATCGAATAGGAAATAACCAAATTCCAAGATTAGATCAACAACAAGAAAATTATGGGGGACAAAGGCAAAATTATTTTGGACAAGGGAACCAAAAACAAAATTATAACAACGGTCAAGGAGGTCAAAGAATGGTAAGGGAAGAGATAAAGTTGCCACCTTTGAATACAAGTGTAGAAAAGATATGGCAAGCAATTATCCTGGTAGAGCATATACCAACTCCATGGAACATGGGAAAGGAACCACCAATGGGTCCAAGAAGTCATGAATTTTGTTCATATCATCATTTTCATGGACATTCTACAAATAATTTCCATAATATCAAGAGGATAATCTTGCGAATGATTGATCAAGGAAAACTAAATCAATTTTTACTTAAGCAGACACAGTCGCAACAATTACCACAGGCTCCAGCATAACTCGCAGGAGAACACAAGACAAGAAAAGGGAGAAGGAACCATATAGAAGTGGGATCAAAAGCAAGAATGTTTTCTCTGTAATTCCATTGTTCATTCATATAAAACCATAGAGGATTTTCATGATAATGTGTTAATCAGGGTATATGCGAGGGATGGTGAAGGAAAGGAAGTAATGAACATCGCAAAAATTTCACGACTTGAAGATTGGCAGAAACGTGAAATTTCTTTTGAAGCCACTGAAATTCCAGAAGGTTGTGAAGCACATGATAATCCATTGGTAGTAAGATTAGCAATCTACATGAATATGTAAGAAAACGAAGATGATATGGAGGAAGAATCAATTGGTCATAATAGGATTTTGATTGATACGGGAAGTTCTGTCAATATCCTCTTCTATTCTGCTTACAAAACTATGGGGGGAAAAGATGCAGATTTAATACCTTCTACTTACAGAATTTATGGTTTTAATGGAACTGCCAACAAGCCCAAAGGAGAAGTGAGCATGCGAATTCCATTAAGTGGAATGCGAACTGAAATTCTGTTCTGCGTTGTTGATGTCGAATCACCATATAATGATTTGATAGGAAGACCATGGCTTCATGGAATTCTAGGCGTAGCTTCCACTCTACATCAGTGCATAAAGTTTCCTCATATGAAGGGTATTGGAATTATCAAGGGTGATTGGGCTGAGGGAAAAAAATGTTACGATACATAAGTAGAAGTTTGCGAAGGAAAGACTGCTGACAAGGAAAATTGGAGAAAAAGAGCAAAGGCTGTGAAAAGAAGTGAAAATTTAATGGCGGAGGATTAAGGAAAAAGAGAATAAAATTACGATGATAATCATGCAAGAAATTTACGATAATAATAAGGGGTTGTGATTTGCGAAGAAAGAAGAAGGAAAATAATAAAACAAGAAGGTAATCAGTATGTTTGCTCGTGGAAAGGAGGTATGTCGCAAAACAAAATTTTTTATTTTGTGATAAATTTTACGAATATTGTTTTCTCGCAGGAAATTGGGAAAAGTTACAAATTTCAAAATTTATATTGCGATTAAACTTTCATTAATTTGCGAATAAAAGACCGCAATCTGTGATCAGCCTCCAAAAAAAAAAGAGAGCCGCAGAAAATTTTATACAGGCAAACCTTTGTGGCGTACACCCTAGTTCACGAAGCTATATTTCGTAAGAGGCAAAGTCCTAAACTACGTCATTTAAGGGGGTACCTATAAACGTGGCTAAGGGTAACCGGAACACCACCAAGGGCCCTTAGTACATGGTAAAAATTTAGGGGTACAACCCAATAATGGGGTACCTATCCGGGTTAGACACCTTGGATTCTCACCTAATCTAGCGACATTATGCAATATAAAATGCGGTGTAAGAGGATTTAGGTTGGGCGACTAAGGCATACTGTCTTTCCCAATAAGTGCAGAAAACGATCAAGGCGCCGAGGTACACGGTTGAGTCAAGAGTGCCGGGTGAGGTTGAACCACATCTGCCATTTTTGACAAGTCTTGGAAAATGATGCACTTGGCCCAAAGATACCCCATAGGGTGCAACCTCGTAACTATAAGCCCTATAGGCAAAAAGGATAAGAGGTTGCGATCAAAAGCTGGTTGTTGGCAAAACCGGATGGGAAGAGCTAACCTTGTATGGTCGATGTACGCTTCCTTGAAGGGGCAACCAGGGGGAAGATAAAGGGCAGCACCCTCCATTAGGGAGCTGATACGTGCTATAAGACGCAAATGTCACGAGGCTTCTTGTTTGCGAAAACATAAAGGCTTGTCATATTTGTGCAACAAATGAAGTTCTCGAGAGCATTCTAAAAAAAAAAAAAAAAAAAAACATACAAAAAGAACTCGCAGAATGAAACAAAGAAGTTAAGATGAGATCAATGGGTTATTACATGAAAGTGTAAAAACGTCCTGCGATTTCATCGCAAGACGATAATGTCACGAGGTTGTATGTTCGCAAGAATATACAGACTTGTCATATTATCGCAAATACAAAAATTTACCACAAAAGAGGTGGCAAAATAAGACCTTTACTTAGGAAGGCATGATAAGACCACAGAAATTAATGAAATTCATTACATCAAAACCATTGAAGAAATTATACAAGAATATACATTATGAAGATCTAAAAAGAAGACAACTTCTTCATTGAAGAAATTTTACAAGAATATACATCATGAAGTTTTGAAGAGAAGACAGCTTCATCAATACCATTGAAGAATTTTTACAAGAAGTCCTATCAAAGAAGATAACATCATTGAAGGATTTTCACGAAGACTTAACAAAAGATGCAATTTTGATAGCAATCAAATACAGATAAGTTCATACTCATAAAATTTTACGAGAATTAAATACTTCTTATACTTCTCCATATATTGAATATTTCTCCACAAATTCAATACTATTTATACTTCTTCAAGAATATATCATATTTTATTATACTTCTTCAACGGATATTTAATTTTTCGAAGGTTAAGTACTTATTATACTTCTTCATACAATGAGTAATAATTCTTATACTTCTTCATATATTGGGCAATTCTTCATGAATTGAATGCTGCTAATACTTCTTCAAAGATATTTTTATACTTCTTATACTTCATATTTCATATTTCGTATTTCTTATACTTCTTAAGGGTATTTCATATTTTGTATACTTCATACTTCCTATACTTCAAGGGGATATTTATTATTTACTTCGCAACATTCCTCAAAAGGAAAAAGACTTATATTTCTTATACTTCGAAGGGAGGATTTTTTATTCATAATCACAATAAGAAGAAACTTCGTAAGATAAATTGAGAAGGATATTCTAATACTTCCAGCGATAGTTGATCATTTGAAGAGCAATAATAAGGGGAAAGGGAATACTAAGCTAAATCTTTAAGATATATTATTTCTCTCCACATGATCAAGTTATGCGAATAAGGGAAACAATCAATCAAAGAAAGATTAATTCAAATTAATCTTTGAAAAAGAAATTGTTGGATTGATTAAAAGTGCAATCAAGAAGAAAGTGTTGTATTGAAAAGAAACAGAACAGACATACAAAAAAGAGTGAAGTTACAGAACAGATATACAAAAAAGAGTGAAGTTATTTTTCAGGCGATCTATTCCCATCAAAATGATCTTCTTCTTCAACTTCATTATCATCTTCAACTTCACTATCAGAGATTTCCAGATATGGAGTATCTTTAGGAATTTCTTCAGAAAGGAGCATATGGTACTTCTTGAGAGGAATTTCATTATCTTCGCAAATCTTGCGAGTCATCTTAGCTCGAAAACGCTTGACATATAAACTATTGTTATGCTGGGAAATTAGAAGATGAGATCTCAAATCAGAAATTTTCTTATTACGATTAGCAAGGATAGTTTCCAGATCGTTATTCATCTTCGCATAATTTTCTGCAGCAAGGAGAGAAATTAAGGAATTGGTTAGAAAATTACGAAGGAAAATTAATCAAAATAATTACTATCTCAAAGAATTTACCTTCTAATTTCTTCTTATCATCACGAAGAGAAGAATTTTCAAGCTTCAATTGATTATTCTCCTCAAGAAGAGAAGAATTATCAATTGCGATGCTCGCAGATTGTGAATTATCTTCATGACGGGATATTAATTCTGCGTTATCAATACTTAAATCCTCTACTTTCTTACGGAGATTTGAATTTTCAACCTCTAACTTCTTACAACGATTTAAAGTTTTCTTATCAGCAATAGAATGACGTCTTTCCCAATCAGAAGCATCTGCACAACTAACTCTTCCAACCTAAACAAGAAAAAAGGGGTTAGAAATCAACAAAATAAGGGAAATAAACAAGGAATAGAGAAGAAACTTACCATGCTACCTAAAGCATATAATGAAGCAGGAGAGACGAATCTTGAAATGCCTTTGAGGGAGTTATTATCAATTACAGTAGGAACTTTACAAGCCTTCGCAATAAGTTTGCGAGCATTCGCTGTAGGAGAATTTCCTAATTCACGAGAAGAATGGAGGAAAGCCTCAGAGATGCTAACCATTGCTGAGGCAAAAGTTTCTGGAATACTGCAATCTTCATTTCCACCTTCATCAACATCATTATCATCATCTCCTTCGTCAGAAAGGGTATCGGAATTAGAACTAAAGTCCTTCTCAGGAAATTTATCATCTTCATCACCAAGATCTTCCTCAATATTCTCATTAGAAGATATTACATTGGAATGAGACTTGGTTGAGAGTTTCTTCTTTTTCCTCCTCTCGAAAACAACATCTTGAAGTTTCCTTTTCCCTTTGCGAAGAGCATCATCTTGACTACCAGAAGCTTGGGTAACCTTCGCAGAACGAAGAGTTTGTTGTCTTGCAGTAAACCTTTTAGAAGAAGTAGAACTCTTATTTTCACTCGCAGCAATCTCAGGAAGAAGTGGAACCTGCAAATTCAAATAAGGATAAGAAACAGAGGCAACAATATATTGTTTAGAAAAATAAAAGAGTGTTTCTTACCTCATTTGAAATTAAATGGTAACATAAAGATAAGGAGATGGAAGTACATACATTTCTAAAAACCCAAGGTTGATAATGGAGGTTACGAAGGTTCGCAGGAAGTTCTACTATCCCAGAAATATAAGAACCCGATAATATTAAAGGGTACTTATACCAATCTTCATCATTAGAACGACGAGGTGTCTTATTATTTCCTGAAGCATAATCAATATCGTGCATGAGAAGATCATCTGCTGCGATATTAGCTTTACGATGAAGACGAACACCCCAACGATTATCTTCTTTCCTCGTAGGAATTAGTGTGTAATTTTTGAAGAAACCCTCAACTGTATAATTCGCAGCAACAATTTCCATATTTTCAAATCTAGGTTTCCTAAGATCAACTGAATACAAAGATTTCCCAAAAGCGGCACGATTTGCGAATTCAACTAAGAGGAGAATACAATCACCAGTCAATTGGTAAATGGCACAAGAAAAATTGGGGTGGGAAATAATTTCATAGAATAGAGGAAAGTTAACATCATAAAGAGGAAGAGGAAGACCTGCGAGGATTTGACCTCGTGAGATTAAAATTTTCTGATCATCCCAAACATAGTTGGTAAAGAGCTTCACACAGAGAGAAGATTTATTATCATAACCTTCAATCTCAGAGAGAATGAGGTCCCTATCAGCAAGTTCCGCATTAATCTGTTCAATAGTTTTCTTCTTTGGTGCCATTGAATATAAGATGGAAAATAGAAAGGAAAAAAGATAAAAGAGATTGCAGAGGCAGAAGTGGTGAAGAAGATGAATAAGATAAGAGAATAAAAAGCAAAAACAAAGGATAATACTTATAAATAGAGAGAGTTTGATGAAGATAGAAATTCATTAATACGAGTAAGCGTGAACGGTTGAAAAGAACGGTTACGAAGAAACGTGTTAAAAAGATAAGGGAAAAGTAAAAAGACGTGTTGCGAACTTGATGGGTGGTAATAACTACACTAAATTTATGAGAATAGGGATTCTCATGACATTTCTTCTTCGTATAATTGACATGAGAAGAGGCAAGATGTAGGTACTGAATATCGCAAGATAATAGTTCACGAGTATCATAATAAATAAAGGAGAAAAGAGTTATAAAATGATACGATGATAGAAGTAGCGCGGAGAAATATGAAGTTTTGCGAGGATGGAATAATTTTGCGAGTATGAGTTGTGATACTTCGCAATTCATATACAGCTGTATAAATTTTACTATAAATAGGAGTTCAAATGAAAAATTCGGGAGGTTCTTTTAATGAGTGTATGAAATTATCTTAGGAGAGAGAATAGAAAAAGTTGTAACTATTCTAGTTCCATTTTGATAATTCTATGTAATCAACTAATAGAATTAATAAGAAAGTTATCATTCACCATCAAGAACTTCTTGAGTTTTTATTAATTCTATTGAGGGTGTAGTTGTAGGTTATTCTTCAACTACAAAAAGATATGGAACTTCGCAAAAGAATAGAGGCAAGTATATAATTTTCAAATCCAGTATTCTTTCGCTCATTCCTTCATCAACAAAAATCAAAGACTACTACAACAACAGATTTTTTTTAAAGATTACTTTTCAAGCAATATTCAAGAAAAAAGAGGCAAGATGTAGGACCAGAATATCGCCACAATTATGTTCACGAGAGATTAATGACACTTCTACGAGCGTCACTGAAAACTCTTCAACAACATTTCACGAGCATCACAAAATAATTCAAAGAATGACGAAGTTGACGACTGAAGAAACATGAGAAGAACGTGTGTGTTTCACGATGATTACAAAGTTCACGAGACGTTCGCAAGATAGATTCGAAATTAGAGGGCAACTTAGTTGTCACCCATTATGTAATTTCCTATAAATAGAGATCTAATAGATTGGGAAAAGTAGGATGTATTTTTTGAGAGTTGAGAGATTCTAGAGGAGAGAGAAAAAATTTAGGAGAGAGAGATATTTTTCAGAGAGATTTTTAGAAAGAGAAAATGTATTTTTCTTTATCATCTTCTTCCCTAAAACTAGATTTAGAACTCCATTAATGGAGATTATCAAATGTAAAATCAAAGGTAAACTTTAACAATCATAGTAGAGAATCATGGATGTAGATCAAATTGATCGAACCATGTAAAAAATCTTGGTGTCCGTTTATAATTTTAGAAATTTTACTACCATTTTATATGTAGATCTAAGAATTATTATCAAGATATTACAAGGGGTGTATTGTGGGAATTCCTGCAACTACAAATCTATATCCAGCATAAGAACTTTATCATCAACGATCTTCTCTTTCTTATGCAAGCGAACACCCCAGCAAGTGCTATCCCTCTTCATAGGAATTATCTTGTAGTTTTCGAAGAAGTTCTCCACAATATAATTTGCAGAGACAATTGGAACATCTTTAAATTGAGGATTCTTCGCAGATTCAGGGTAGCAAGATCCTTTATCAACACCGCGAGAAGCATATTCAAGTAGTAATCGAATACAATTTCCACCCAGCTGATATACTGCTTGTAATAACTTCTCGTGAGATATTATTTGATAGAATAATGGAAGTTCTGGGTCGTAGAGAGGAATGGGAAGACCAGCTTCAAGTTGACCTAGCGATACTATAACTTTCTCGCGAGAACATTGATAATAAGTAAATAATTTGAGAGAAAGTTCGGATTTAGGGTTCTGATATGGAATTGTGGACAAAGTAAAACCTTTGCTTTTGAGTTTTTCTCGCATCTCACCAAAAGCAGCCAATTTTTTTAGCACCAGCAACAACCATTTTTTAAGTATGGGAATGAAGAAAAAGGTTGAAAAATAAGAAAGGAATCACAGCGATAACAGACGCGCAATTTACAGAAGAACAGTAAGCTTGCAGAGAAATTACGGAGAGAAAGAATAAGAAAGTAAAAGAGGAAAAGAAAAGAATGAAAGGAGTATTTATAGATGAAGAAATTTCTCGAGAAGATGAATGCAATAAATGCAAAGAAGAGACATGAACGGTCAGATTGCAGCTGTTAGGAAAAACGTGTCAAAGATTTATTGGAAGAAAGAATGCATGAAAACAGCTGGCGAAGGATACAGAAACGTGTCAGAACAGAGATCAATGTGAAAAGATAATTAGTTGCAGCATTTAGTTCTCATGATCTTCTCTTCTTCGCAGAAAAGACATGAGAATAGGCAAGATGTAGGACTAGAATATCGCCACAACGATATTCCTGCGATATTAACAACACTTCTGTGATATTAACAACACTTCTGCGAGAACATCGCGAGTACCTCAACAACATCTGCGAGAACATCGCGAGAACCTCAACAACATCTGATGAGTGTTGCAGAATTTCTTAAGAAATAACGTAATGACTGACGAATGAAGAAACATGTAAAGAACATGTGATGACCTGCGATGGTTATAAATCTGGCGAGAAGGAAAGATATGGTTGTCGCGATGAGATCGCAGTAAAAATTCGAGATTAAAGGAAGACTTAGCTGTCATCCATTATATAACTACCCTATAAATAGAGACCCAATATGTCCAGAAAAGGATGATGTATTTTAGAGAGTTGAAAGAGTCTTGAGGAGAGAAAAACTTCAAGAGAATAGTTGTAATCTTAATTTCTTCCATTTCTGTAAAAATTTCTGAGAACAAAATAATAAAGTGTCGTTTTTAATCTCCCATGATGAATTGATTATTGTAGAATCTTTACAAGGGTGTAGTGTAGGATTTCCTGCAACTACAAGATCAATATTCTCAATTAGAAGAATCTTACTCCTAATTAGCAAAAGAAAATATTTATCTCCTCTCCAAAGAAGAAATGATAAAATCTCGTCTGAAGGGTATTGTTGGGTATAATTTTGATGATGCCATGAACCAATGGGAGAATTTTTTTCTTAACATTAATTCAAAATTTAAATTCTCAAAAAGAAGGTAGTCATTTTGACTTCCTTTATTGTTAACTTTTTTATTTAATTTTTCTGCTATATTTCTTGTGAAATTTTCATCTGAATGTTTTCTTGTCAATTTGTGTTTCTCGCAGAATCTGAAAAAAGTCTTCATTCTATCATTTCTGATCTGAATGAAAAGCTGGCTAAAGTTCGCAAAGAAAACGGAACGCTCATCGCCAATCTTTTTCAATCTCGCGATCGTGCAGAAAGGAGATATGATTACCTTGAATACATCAAAAATATGGAGATTAGAAATCGCAATAAAGGTTTCCTTCGCAAGGTTCATATTAGTGCTGAAGTTCTTGTGAATAACATTTTGATATCCCAGTCTCTCCCTCTTGTATCTGTTGATCCTCTAGAAGTAGATGATGATGAAAATCCTCTCCCCATGGATGATAATCTAATATATGTAAGTGGTGAAGAAAATTCCTCTCAAGAAGACCCAACAGAAGAAGAAAGAAGTCCTTCTAAAGAAGTAGATACTGGTGGTGAAGCAATTTTTGGCAAAGAACTAGAAGAATAGGAAGATCAAATTAATCGTAATGAGAAGAATACTGATGAAGTTGACAACACTGGCAAGAATAATGAAGCTGGCGAGTCCAATTCCGAAGCTTGAATTTTGTTTTTTTTTTATTTTTCTTCTTCTTTCTTGCGAGCAATGTATCTTTATGCGACTTTGTAATTTAATTTTTCTTCTGTAATTTTGAATATTCTCAAGGATGATAATGATATTTTATTTATCAACTCCCATACTTTCCCCTCATTATCTTTCTTGTATTGAACAAGCCTTTCTTGCGAACTTTATTGCGAATAGTACTTGCGAAATTATTGATAGTACTGTGATATTACGAATAATCCTGCTATGTGATTCTGAATAATACTTCTTAGAAATCCTAAAGGATAGTTGTTTCTCATTATGTTTCCTACGATGAACAAATCTTTCCTGCATTCTTACAAGAAAATAGTTAATGTTTTGGATTATTCTGTTGGTCTTATTTTGCCTTCCTGGTTAAAGGTCTTATTCTGCCAATTTTTTGTGTCTGCGACAAAATCGCAGGACGTCTTTACACTTGCATGTAAAAACCCATTGATCTTATCTTATCTGCATATTGTCAATTTCTCTATGACAATATGACAACCCTAAGTTACCTTGCGAGAACAAATCCCCATGACATTGCCATCTTAAGACACTTATTATCTCCCTAATGGAGGGTGCCGCCCTTATCTCCCCCCTTGGTTGCCCATTCAAGGAGGGCACATCGGCCATACAAGACTAGCTCCTCCCATCTGGTCCTAAAAACAACCAGTTATTTTCGAAACCTCTTTTCCTTTATGCCTATATGGCTTATAGTTACAATACTGCACCCTAAGTGGGGTTTTCTTCGGGTCGAGTGCATCATAGACAAGACTTGCTAAGAATAGACAGGGTAGTTTCGTATGCCCCGGGCACCCTTGGCTCAACCGTGTACCTCGGAGCCTTGGTCATAATATGCACTCCTTATAAGAGACCCTTGGTCGTCCAACCAGGGTATAACCTTATATATTTGGAAATCCAAGGTATCTCCCACGGATAGGTTTTCTTTAACCCCAACATCTCCATGACTCAGGTTCCAGCAGCGGTATAACCTTATCCCTGAATCATGTAAAGAGATACCCCCTTATATGAAGAACTTTTAGGTCTTACATTTTCCTCTTGCGAAATTGTATCCGCGAACTAGGGTGTACGCCATAAAGGTTCGTCCCATTCTATTAATCTCTGCAAAAAATTTATTCGCGTTTCTTGCGATATTTACGCATTTCTTACTTGCTCTATTATTGGAAGAATCTCGCAGCTATAATATAGAAAAATTTGTTATTCGTTTCATCATATAACATACTAGCATCTCTAATCTCGCAGAATTTGTCATTGATAATATCTTTTCAGGAATAATCTATTCCATGGTCTATCAAGTCTTTGACCAACATCTCTGCCTTTAGGATTCATTAATTTGTATGCCCCGGTTCCAACTATCTCTTTAATGATGTACGGTCCATCCCATTTTCTTGCTAGTTTACTACCATTTTCTCGCTGATAACTTGGTGTTTCTCACAGCAGTAGGTCACCTGGTTGGAATTCACGTTTTTTGACACGTTTGTTATACTCGCGAGCTATTCTTCGCTGATAATTTTCCATATGTTGTAAAAAAAATTCTCTCTTCTCTTCCAATTCATCCAGTTTATTCAGAATCATTCCAGCACTAAGATTCTTCTCCCAAGCCTCTCTTTTTGTTGTAGTAATAACAACTTATATTGGTAACACAGCTTCAACCCCATATGTCAAACAAAAAGGTGACATTCCGGTAGCTTCCCGTCTAGTTGTATTGTAAGACCATATTGCATTATGTACTTGTTCGCACCATGCCATGTGGTGTCCTTCTAATTTCTTCTTCAGTATATCTGCAATTGTCTTATTTTTTGCATATGCCTGTCCGTTAGCCTGTGGATATAGTGGTGTCGATTTTTTACATTTGATTTTAAATGCATTAAGTAACAATTCGATATTCTTCCTTCAAACTTTTTTCCATTATCAGATACCAACTGTGCAGGAATCCCAAATCTGCAAATTATATTTTCAAATATGAATGTAAAAATGTCTTTGTCGCGGATGTGTTGCACTGATTTACTTCTCCCTATTTTGTGAATTAATCTGTAGCGACAATTAAATATCTTCTTTATCCAGAACCTGGTAGAAATGGTCCCACGATATCCAACCCCCATTTTCCAAAAGGCCACATACTGGTTGAGGATGATAATGGTGCCCCTGGTGCATGTATTTTCTTTCCATATCGCTGACAATCTTCGCATCGTCTTGAAAGTTGCTTTGCGTCCTCATGCATATATGGCCAATAATAACCTTGCATTTTTGTTCTGTATGCCAAAGATCTTCCCCATACGTGATTACCAGCATCTCCACAATGTAACATCTTTAACACCTTTTGTCCTTCTTCCCTTGTCAAGCATCTTAGTGATGGTCCATTAAAAGATTTGCGATATAATGCTCCATCTCTTAATTCATAATTTGTTGCACGGCTTTTTAATCTATGTGTTTCTAATCTAGTTTTTGGTGTCTCTCCTCTTGCCAAATATGCATGAAGTTATGTTCGCCAATCTGCAATATTGCCTTTTGGTTCTTCTTCACCACCTTCTATCATCATCACATTTTCTTCATCTTCTTCTTCCTTATTGATTGATGGTGATACAAGTGTCTGAATTTTTATGCATCTCGCAGCTGGATTTATCATCATGCTAGATATGAAAGAAAAAGCATCTGCGAGTCTGTTATCTTTTCTTGATATATGTATCCATTTTATTTTTGGAATTCTCGCAGACAACACTTCAACAAGTTTCTTGTATTTCTACAAAGATGGTTCATTTTTTGTATATTCTCCTTTTATCTGGCGAATAACCAATTGCGAGTCACTAGTAATTCTTGCATTTTCCAACTTCATTTCTATTGCGAATTTTAACGCATGCACCACCGCTTCATACTCTGTCTCATTATTAGTGGACGTGAATTCCAGACGAAATGAAAAATCCATTTTTTCTCCTTTTGGTGAAATAAAGACAACTCCATTTCCATTACCTTCCCCATTTGATGATCCATCCACCAATATTTCCCACATGTTGGGTTCTTTTAATAGATCTTTTGTGTCTCCATGTTCTTCTTCTATGTCCATCATTTCTTCTACAGCTTCATCATCTTATGGAGGAAATTATGCTAAAAAATCCGCTACAACTTGTGATTTTGGCGAGGATAGGATTTCGTATTTGATTTCAAAGTTCCCTACTTGTGCATTCCCTGCCTGATCTTTTTGAATTTTTCATTACTGACTCAATTGGTACCTTTGTTAATACTTTTATTTTATGTGCTTGAAAATAGATGCGAAGTTTAAAGGTTGCATAAACCAATGCCAGAATTAAATTCTCGATCTTTGAGTAATTTTTCTCTGTAGTATTAAATGTTTTGCTGATATAATAAATTGGTTTTTCTACTCCTGCGTCCACTCACAGTAATACTGCACTTAATGCGTGTGAGGTTGTCGCAAGGTAGATCAATAATTCTTCTCCGGGCTCTGGTTTCTGTAAGATAGATATGTTCATCAAATATTCTTTAATTCCTTGAAAAGACTTCTCACATTCATCTGTCCATTTGAACTTTGTAACCTTCCTGAGTATGTTGAATAAATGCTTGCATTTATATGAAGATTGCGAGATAAATATTCCTAGCGAGGCTAAGAGCCCGTTCAACTTCTGCACATCTTTTACGGTTGCTAGTGTTGGCATGTCACGAATTGCTTGTACTTTATCTGGATCAACTTATATTCCTTCCTTTGACACAATATATCCAAAAACTTTCCCTGAAGCTACTCCAAAAATACATTTTTCAGGATTCACCTTGATGTTAAAATGTCGCATTTGATCGAAGATCTCCTTTAAGTCTTGCACATGGTTTTTATCATCTTTACTTTTGACTAACATGTCATCTACATATACCTCTAATGTTTTATGGATCCATTTTGCAAATACTTTTTCTACCTGTTTGTGGGAGAAAACTACTTCTGCCGGTTTGGGTAATTTTGGGTGTGTGTGGATGAGAAGTGAGTTTAAACCTTCAACAAATTGGCTGCATGATGAGCACTTTGATTCGAGAGGTAATCTATACAATTATGGCCTAAACCAAAGACACGACCGTTCCAGATTTTTTTCGGTCACAGGTGAAGGATATGAGGTTAATCTTAGGCAGGGAAGCGAAGAAGGTGTTGAGAGTATGAAGGTGAAGGCTATGACTTGTTAACAGAAGGTTGAGAAGGATATAAAATGTTGTAGGCAGGCTCTGGGTGTTGAATACGATTAACACTTGGTTTTCTGTGTTGTTCTAACTTCTGTCTTTGGAAAGAGGGAGGAGAGCCTATTTATACAAGTCATTAAGCCTTCTTCACGTCTCTCGTGGGAAGTGGAGGAAGTGGAGTGAGGGAAGAGTGGAGTTGTGTGTGAGTGTCACACGATCAAAACTGCCCACTTCTCTCATCTTGACTTAACCGCCCATATCTTCCTAACACGTTCTTATGACGGCGCGTTGCACGCTGCACGCTGTAAACCGCCAGACCAATACCCCAATTTGTATCCCCCAGTTGTGACATGATTAATGTCTCGAGTGTGCGGATCGCGGGACCCACAGAAAATAGTGCAGGGTGAACCATGAACTTGGTATAACATCGCATGCAGCCATCTTCAGGTAACCGTTTGGAGGCTGTATAGACAGACCATGCCTTGGTCGGTCACCTTGTGAAGAAGAGTGACGGATGGTGGTCATAGTGATACCTTTTTTGCTGGTTGATTCGCACCTTAAGTCATTCGTCCAAGCTTGCAAAGATGGACGGACGAGATGACTCGTAGCCTTGCTTGCGACCGTTGGATGGGAGGCGCGCATGCTGACTCTTTCGGCCCAAACGTTTGCATGCTTAGAGAGTTCCAATGGAGGAACCGATCAACCCTGCATGGAGGAAGTACAATGGTGTTCACGTCCATGCCTGCTTGACTCGCAAAGTTTTAATCTAAGCCACTCGACTCAGGAGGCAAAGACGAGTGGTCGAGATTAGAATTTATGGAGGGGCCGACATGTCACCTTTGGGCATGCATACCGAGGAGCTTGGTCACCGCAGGTCTTGGCCGATCAGCTAGACGTTAAGCCGGGCCCACGGTGGTCATACTAGCATGCTCGGTTCCTTATAAGTCTCCATCTTGGCCTTCCGTCCAAGCCTGCGAAGATGGACGCTTGAGATGTTTCTGCGCCGCAAACCCTAATTAGGGATTTAGACCGGCCACTTTGAGCGATCGGTTTCTGGTTGCGTGCACCTCTTTTGGGGAGATCGACCATGTATGCAGCATCTTGGGTCGACGGTGAGCATGTACATTCTTGATCTATGACCTTGGGCGCAATCTAAGCCATCCAACTATGCCGGTGAAGTCGGATGGTCGTGATCGTTTTGGATCTTCTCAACCTGCATAAGGCGTTAAACTAGCCTTGTTTAGGCAATCATTTCTTGCACCACGGATTTCCTATGAGGGAGTCGGTCATGTAGGTAGAAAGTGGGCCCTCCAATGGTGTACCATCACTTCACTACTTATTTGAGGGTATAATATAAGCCTTCCAACTATGCCGGCGAAGTGGGACGCTCACGATTAAAAGAAACCCTAGCCGTGCGTCATGCTCACTTTGAGCGCACGTTTTGGAAGGACCAACCGTGGTTGGTCTTGACCGTTTGGTCATGTGTGAAGGTGGGTCCGAGGTGATCATGGTATCATGCTCAGGACCCCCTGAATCTATATCAACACCCTCCATCTATGCTTGCGAAGTTGGACGGGTGAGATATATTTTTGGGTTTGTTTTCAGCAAGTGAGACTAACATGGATAGTCTTGCATGCGTTCAACGGGGCTAGTATAACCTACCGTCAGGGAGCCTATGGGTGTTTGCACGTCAAACACAAGGCTTTAATTAAAGCATTAATAGTAATGTTGTATACCTACAGAAAACCGGGATGGTTGCCACATGCTCCGTCGGGATGGTTGCCACATGCTCCGTTCTGGGTAGGTATGTTTAATTCTCAGGGATGGTTGCACATGCTCCAATGAATTAATATGGCGAGAAGTATTCACCGCCTGAAGGCTTTATCCTTTGCATGACGTCAGCTTACAAAAATTGGCTTTTTACAATTTTACCCTTTAAATAGAAATCCACCATCAACATTAAGTCCCCTTCCTAGCATGCAATGGTTACACTATTGTAGGGTAGGCATGAGATGGTGACAGTTTGCAAAAATAACTAAAGCTTGAGTAAACGTACTTTTACCACATGGGGAGGGTGCTCGTGCCGAATTCCCTGTAGCGCTGGTGGAGTTGTTCCCCTTCAACGAATTTTTCTCCGATTTCAGCTAGGTTTCTGAAGCTAGCGCGACTTGGTCGGTGTTGATCCCTTGCCGGCCGGATATAGTCCGAGATAGCTGCGTCTAGGGTTTCCCTTGGCGTGTATATATACGTATGCACATGAATCTTCTTCTACATCTTGGGATATAATTTATTCTCTGCAGAGTTCCATCATGTCAGGAAACAGCAAGTCGTCTTCTTCATATCACCCAGGTTCATCTGTCAAGCGTACCCGCTCTGCAGCTCAGTGCGCTTCTAAAACTCGTGACAATCCTCCAGCTCATGTGCGTAGAGTCAAGAGGGTCATACCGGTTTGTTCTTTTCCCTTTTCTTTTACGAGTAGTCACCCTTATTTCCTGATCAGGTGAATAATCTCCTCCTTTGTAGAGATGTCCACCTGGAACATGTGTAACAGTCATTGATGACGATGACTTGGATAGTCCACTTTCTTCGAATTCAGCTACACCTTCACCGGACGACCTCAAGAATGCTGACCTGGGTATTTCATCCTATGAATACCCTAATGCCGGCCTTTCGTTCGATATTGGTATGAAATGTTTGTCTTCTAGCTACAAGACTGTCGGTGGTTTTTTGGTACGAAAGGAGTTCGTCTCTATGTACACAAAGATATGGAGAAAGTATGGCCACATCGCGACCAGGAACGTAATTCAACATTGCTCGTCTGCTTTGGTTACTGTGGTAAACTGCTTGCTTCCCATGATTGCTGAGATGGAAGGTGTCTCTATCTGCAAGGTAGCTGAATCACATCTCGATAAGTGGGAAAATATGCTCTCTACCTGCGAGTCCATGGAGTTCAACGTGTGTTAGCTGCGGAAGCGTCTTGACATCATCAAGGTTGATCGAGCTGGTATTCTGGCGAATGTAGTCCCTGCTGCGAAGGCTATCTTGGAGGAAGAGAAGGCTCTGGCTGCTGAATCAGAGAAGGTGGAGCAGGCGATCCAAATCTTGAAGGCCCGGAGAGAGAGGTACCATGCTAGGTTGAAGATGATGCTTTCCAGGGATTACAACCTGTTGGACGACCTCTTTTGAGCTGCGTTGAGAGATTTCCTTCCTTCTTTTTCTTTTGCACACCATCGAGAGATGTGAGATTTTTTTTTTATGTAGATGGATGGAGAAAAATTCATTAATTTTTCCTGAATAAATTAACAAGTTAGACATGAAACGAGAATGCATGTATTGTCATGTCATGGGACAAGTATGGGACAATGATCAGGCGTGATATGTCTTGAGCCATTTTCCATTGATGACTGCTTCCAACTTGCCTTCATCCACATTAATGATTTTGTAGTATCCAGTGTTGTAAGCCATGGTAATCACGTAAGGTCCTTCCCATTTTGGAGAGAACTTTGGTGCAGACATGTCTTGTTGGATGTGTCTGGCTGTCTTCAGAACTAGGTCTCCCACTTTAAAACTTCGTGGCCTTACAGATTTTTCATACACCCTGGAGACTCTGTTTCTATACACCTGAGCGCGCTCCTCTGCCTTGCTTCTTCTGTAGTCTAGAGTATCGATCTCAGTGATCCTGCAGTTAGACGCCTCAGTTTCGTTCCAGTGGACTCCACTCGTTGCTGCAATCCTGGCTGATAGGATTTTGATTTCTGCCGGGAGGACATCATCAGCCCCGTAAACGAGTGAGTATGGAGAAACTCCAATGGAGCTCCTAGGTGCCGTTCGGTATGCCCATAGTGCCATCGGTAGTTGTTCATGACACTCTCTGGGATTGTCATGTACTGTCCGACTGAGAATCCGAATTAATGTTTTGTTGGTGCTCTCAGCCTGCCCATTCCCTTGAGGGTAGTAGATGGTGGAGAAGACTTGTTTAATTCCATATCCTTCAAGCAACTCTCGTACCTGCTTGTTGGCGAAGGGAGTACCGTTATCGGTAATGATATGTTTAGGTACTCCAAAGCGGCAGATGATATGCTCTTTAATGAACGCTGCAATCGTTTCTCCCCGTAGTTCCACGCAGAGGAATAGCTTCGACCCATTTTGTGAAGTATTCAGTTGCGGTTATAATATATTCATGCTGCTTTGATGATGGCGGGTTGATCTTTCCAACAATATCAAGTCCCCAGCTATAGAATGGCAACGGGCTGCTTATCGAATGTAGGGGAGTGGATGGTGCATGGACGAGGTTACCGTGAATCTGGCATTTGTGGCAGCTTTGAACGAAGGAAGCTGACGGCCAGTAATATTTCTCGTGTATCTGGAGAAACAAACTTCTTCTTTCCTTGATGTTCTCCTTCATGCATCTCTTTCATTATTGTAGAGATTTCTCCTCCGGCTAGGCACCGTAGCAGATCACCTCCAAAGCTTTTTCGGTACAGAATTTCTTCGTGGAACACGAAATGCTTCGCTCTTTGCTTCATTATGACTGCCTCCTTTGAGTCAGCAGGAACTGTGCCATCACGGAGGTAGTTGACATATGGCTGCCTCCAATCCCCGGTGTGATTTATGTTGAGTACCTCTAGTTGATGAGGTGGTGCCTAGAAGTTTGATCAAGAATGTTGGAGTGCTCGGGACTGCGTCTCCATTTCCGTCTAGTAATAGCCTAAACGTTGGAGGCGTCGATATAGTGTCACCACCAATGTTTGTCCACAAATCTCGTTGTGGACACGGTCAAGTTGTAGCTGTGATTCTTCCTCTCCGAGACATCTTGATAAGGAACTATCCGGGTTTCGGTGGTATAACATGTCGTGGATCATAAAGAAGTTTTGTAAGGCTTTATGGCTGACCTTTTTTTGAGAAAGTGAACTGCTAAGATCCTGAATGATTGTAGTCCGCCAGTCACAGGTTTCAGCATCCTTGCATCGTGAGAGCCATGTTGATTCCACTGTCCTTCTTTTCACCGTCAGGGTTTCTTCTATGCCTTCGAACTGCAATTTAGAAGCTAATGTTGCCAGGCAATCAGCATGCTTGTTGTTGTTGCGGCTGACATGAGTTATGGTTGCGTCAGCGAAGTAGTTCAACAGCCTCTGAGCTTCAGACCGGTACGGAGCTAGAGTTATCTATTTTAGTGCATACACCCCGTTCATCTTATTAACCAATAATTTGGAATCGCCTCTTATTTCCAAACGTGTGGCTCCTGCCTGCTTGGATAATAGCAGACCTATAAGGAAGGCTTCATACTCCGCTGAATTGTTAGTGCATTGAAAATCTAACTTGAAGGAGTGTGAAAAGACTTTTCCAGTTGGAGATACTAGGACTATGCCTGCTCCTCCAGTGTTGTTGCTGGGAGTAGCGGATCCATCAAAATATAACATCCAAGCTTCCTCTTCGACAACAGAGATGTCTGGAAACTCTCCAGGCAGGTCTTCATGCAATGCCGTGGTACCTTCTCCAGGGAAAGCTGCTAGTAAATATGAGACAGCCTGACCCTTAACAGCTCTGGGCGGAGTACACGTTATGTCTAGTTCTGACTTTTGGAGGAGCCACTTGGCATCCCTTCCCATTAGAACTGGTTTTGATAGTAAGAACTTCGCAGGATCTGATTTGGATATGAGCGTTACCTTGTTGGATAGTAGGTAATGCATGAACTTCTGGATGGAATGTATCAATGCTAGGCAGGATTTCTCTGATCTCAGGTATCTGAGTTCAGCGTCCCTCAATATTCGACTGAAGTAGTATATAGGACGTTAAGCTCCCTCATCATCCTCTTGCGCCATCAAGGCTCCAACGGCAGTGTAGAGATATAACGGTCTCCCTTGAACAAGAGACTTCATGATGGCTGGAGACGACAGTATGTGCTGAATTTTCCGAAACGCTTCCTGTTGGACGCTAGTCCAGTTAAAAACCGCTCCTTTCTTCAGCAGGGGGGTGAAGGAAACAACGAGTTGCGCCAGACCAAGTATAAAACTTCTAATGTAATTCACCTTTCCCATAAAAATTTGAAGTTCCTTCACGGTTCGAGGTGTTGGCATAGTGAGGATGGCTTGAGTCTTAGATGGGTCTACCTTGATTCCCTCAGCAGTCACTTGGAATCCCAGAAACTTTCCGGAGGAGACACCAAAGGCACATTTCAAAGGATTCATCCTCAACTTGTACTCACGGCACCTCTCGAATACTTGTCGCAAGACTCATGTGTTTTCCGTCCAGGATTTCGACTTGACTACTATGTCATCTACGTAATCTTCAACTTGTTTGTGCATCATGTCGTGAAAAATTGCTGTCATGGCGCGTTGATATGTTGCGCCGGCATTCTTCAAACCGAAAGGCATAACTGTATAATAAAAATTTCCGAGAGGAGTTCGAAAAGCAGTCTTACTTGCATCATGCTTGTACATCCTTATCTGGTTGTATCCGCTATATCCATCCATGAAGGAGAACATGCCATGGCCGCTCGTGGAGTCTACCAACATGTCGATGTTAGGTAGAGGAAAGTCGTCCTTGGGGCATCACTTGTTTAAATCTCTGAAATCTACACAACATCGGATCTGCCCATTATTTTTCTTTACTGGGACCACGTTAGCCAGCCAGGTTGGATGGTGGATGGGTTTGATAAAGCCGGCAGTTAGCAATTTCTAGATTTCAGATTTAATCTAATCTTCCACCTCATGTCTGAATTTTCTTGGAGACTGTTTGATAGTCTTGGATCCAGGCTTGATGTGCATGTGATGAGTAACCAACTTTTCATCCAGACCAGGCATTTCATCGTACGTCCAGGCGAATATATCTTGGTATTCTTTGAAAAGTTGCACAAGATTCGTCCGTTCCTCCGTGGACAGAGTGGAACTAATGGAAATGGGCCTAGGAGACTCTTCACTGCCAATGTTAGTAGCTTCGAGTTCGTCAGTTATAGAGGTGGTACCGTCTTGCAGGTGTCTGGGGGCGTCCAACACCTCTTCTTGTGAGTCTCTGTTTTGACAATATTCTATTAGGCGGAGAGACCGAGCATCAGTCTCTCCTGCTAATTGCTAACAGCGGCGGCGGTAGACAATCTTTCCTTTCTGATCTTGAGTTGCCACAAAGGTTCGTCCTCTCTTGGTAACGTGGTTTCCCGCATCACTGGGTGAAGGAGAGTTCCCCGTCAGCTGGGATGCATCATGCCTGAGTTTTAATGACGCAATCCGATCCTCCTCCTGGATTGACGCCCACGTGGGAAGTGGGGTACAATGTACTTTACCTGGCTCTTCCTGCATAGATTCCTTCGGTTTGAACAATTCTTCTCCGCATATTGGTGCGTATGGAGACAACGATGCAGGTATACGAATGACTTCTTTGTTCAGCGTAGTTTTCAGGCACTGGTGATAGGTTGAAGGAACAATCCTATTCTCGTGGAGCCATGGCCTACCCAGTATCATGTGGTAGTCTGGTTCCTTCTCTATGACTTCGAATTTCACTTTCGATTGAACAGGACCTACGGATAAGTTCAGATTGACATACCCATATGTGTTGGTTTGGTTCTCTTAAAATTCCATCATTGTGGTGGACCGCCGCACAATCTTGTTTGGGCGAACCTTAGACTCCTTGAGTGTCTTGAGGTTAATCACATTTGAGGATGCTCCTGTGTCGATGAGGGCCCATCTGAATTCTAAATCTTTGATGCGTGCGGTTACATGTAGGGCTCGATTGTGGCCCTCTTCTGCCATCATGTCTTCCTCTGTAAAAGTAACATTGTTTACCGATGCCTCCATCGCGTTTGAAACTTCTTGGCACAAGGGAGTTAATTGTACATCCAAGGCTATCCGGTTGAAGGCTGCAAACGTCTCTGTTCGCTGCTCTTTTGAGAGGTGTAGGAGTTCACATAAACTTTCCACTAAAGAAGCGGCTTCCTGATCCACAGGTCTTTGGCCTGTAGTGAAACTATTGATTTGGGGGCGTTCAGTCCCCAACGTCTGGACCTCCATGACAGGGCCGCCCATCTCTAACGTCATCTTGATGAGGAGATCGAGTATGTTGTTGATCGTTTCTTTGATCAGGTTCATGTTTCTAGTGTGGACCTCCTGTACTCGTGCTAACTCGATCAACGTCGGGATTCTTCCAACCAGACCATTAGGTTTGCCGTCGAAGGGAAATTGATCATGACCTGAGACTGTCGAGGTACTCCTAAGACCGACCATCTTGAAATCAACTAAATAGGACTAGGTATCGAAGAAATCAACTTCACAACTGAGAGATTAACCTCCCACTGTGGTCGCCAATTGTTTGTGGGAGAAAACTACTTCTGCTGGTGTAAGTACTGAATATCGCAAGATAATAGTTCACGAGTATCGTAATAAATAAAGGAGAAAAGAGATATAAAATGATACGATGATAGAAGTAGCGCGGGGAAATATGAAATTTTGCGAGGATGAAGTAATTTTGCGAGTATGAATTGCGATACTTCGCAATTCATATACAGCTGTATAAGTTTTACTATAAATAGGAGTTCAAATATAAAATTCGAGAGGTTCTTTTAGTGAGTGTGAGAAAATATCTTAGGAAAGAGAATAGAGAAAGTTGTAACTATTCTAGTTCCATTTAGATACTTCTTTGTAATCAATTGAGAACATTAATAAAAATATTGCAACAAATGAAGTTCTGCGAGCCTTCTAAAAAAAAAAAAAGAGAAGAAAGAAAGAAAGAAAAGAATAAAGAACTCGCAGAACATAATAAAGAAGTTAAGATGAGATCAATGGGTCACTACATGAAAGTGTAGGGACGTCCTGCGATTTCATCACAAGACGACAATGTCATGGGGCTTTATGTTCGCAAGAATATTTAGGCCTGTCATATTGTCGCAACAATTCCTGAAGAGGCTAAAATACTATACAAAGAAGTTAAGATGAGATCAATGGGTTTTTGCATGAAAGTGTAAGAACGTCCTTCGATTTCATCGCAAGACGATAATGTCACGAGGTTGTATGTTCGCAAGAATGTTCAGACTTGTCATATTATCGCAAATAATTAATACAAAAGAGGTGGCAAAATAAGACCTTTACTTAGGAAGGCATGATAAGACCACAGAAATTAATGAAATTTATTGCATCAACATCATTGAATAAATTATACAAGAATATACATTATGAAGATCTGAAAAGAAGACAACTTCGTCAATATCATTGAAGAAATTTTAAAAGAATATACATCAAGAAATTTTGAAGAGAAGACAGCTCTGTCAATATCATTGAAGAATTTTTACAAGAAGTCCTATCAAAAAAGACAACATCATTGAAGAATTTTAATGAAGACTTAACAAAAGATGCGATTTTGATAGCAATCAAATACAGATAAGTTCATATTCGAAAAAATTTATGAGAATTGTATACTTCTTATACTTCTCCATATATTGAATATTTCTCCAAAAGATTGAATACTTCTTATAATTATTCAAGAATATCTCATATTTATACTTCTTTAACGGATATTTAATTTTGCGAAGGTTAAGTACTTATTATACTTCTTCATACAATTCTTATACTTCTCCATATATTGGGAAATTCTTCATGAATTGGATACTGCTAATACTTCTTCAAAGATATTTTATACTTCTTATACTTCTTAAGGATATTTCATATTTCGTATACTTCATACTTCTTATACTTCAAGGGGAGATTCATTATTTACCTCGCAGCATTCCACAGAAGGAAAAAGGCTTATATTTCTTATACTTCGAAGGGAAGACTTTTTATTCATAATCACAATCAGACAAAACTTTGTAAGATAAATTGAGAAGGATATTCTAATACTTCCAGCAAGGGTTGATCATCTGAAGAGCAATAATAAGGGGAAAAGGAATACTAAGCTAAGTCTTTAAGATATATTATTTATCTCCACATGATCAAGTTATGCGAATAAGGGAAACAAATATCAAAGAAAGATTAATTCAAATTAAGCTTTGAAAAAGAAATTGTTGGATTAATTCAAAGTGCAATCAAGAAGAAAGTGTTATATTGAAAAGAAACAGAACAGACATTAAAAAAAAGAAAAAAAAGTGAAGTTATTTTTCAAAGCGATTTATCCCCATCAAAATGATCTTCTTCTTCAACTTCACTATTATTTTCAACTTCACTTTCAGAGATTTCCAGATATGGAGTATCTTCAGGAATTTCTTCAGAAAGGAGCGTATGGTACTTCTTGAGAGGAATTTCATTATCTTCGCAAATCTTGCGAGTCATCTTAGCTCAAAAACGCTTGACATATAAACTATGGTTATGCTGGGAAATTAGAAGCTGAGATCTAAAGTCAGAAATTTTCTTATTACGATTAGCAAGGAGAGTTTCCAGATCATTATTCATCTTCGCATAATTTTCTGCAGAAAGGAGAGAAATTAAGGAACTGGTTAGCAAATTACGAAGGAAAAGTAACCAAAATAATTACCATCGCAAAGAATTTACCTTCTAGTTACTTCTTATCATTACGAAGAGAAGAATTTTCAAGCTTTAATTGATTATTCTCCTCAAGAAGAGAAGAATTATCAATTGCGATGCTCGCAGATTGTGAGTTGTCTTCGTGACGAGATATTAATTCTGCGTTATCAATATTTAGATCTTCTATTTTCTGACGGAGACTTGAATTTTCAACCTCTAACTTCTTACAACGATTTAAAGTTTTCTTCTCAGCAATAGAATGACGTCTTTCCCAATCGAAGCAATTTGCACAACTAACTCTTCCAACCTAAACAAGAAAAAAGGGGTTAGAAATCAACAAAATAAGGGAAATAAACAAGGAATAGAGAAGAAACTTACCATGCTACCTAAAGCATATAATGAAGCAGGAGAGACGAATCTTGAAATTCCTTTGAGGGAATTATTATCAATTACGGTAGGAACTTTACAAGCCTTCGCAATAAGTTTGCGAGCATTCCCTGTAGGAGAATTTCCTAATCCATGAGAAGAATGGAGGAAAGCCTCAGAGATGCTAACCATTGCTGAGGCAAAAGTTTCTGGGATGCTATAATCTTCATTTCCACCTTCATCAACATCATTATCATCATCTCCTTTGTTAGAAAGGGTATCGGAATTAGAACTAAAGTCCATCTCAGGAACTTTATCATCTTCATCACCAATATCTTCCTTAATGTTCTCATTAGAAGAAATTACATTGGAATGAGATTTGGTTGAGAGTATCTTCTTCCTCCTCTCGTAAACAACATCTTGAAGTTTTCTTTTTCCTTTTCGAAGAGCATCATCTTGACTACCAGAAGCTTGGGAGACCTTCGCAGAACGAAGAGTTTGTTGCCTCGCAGTAAGCCTTTTAGAAGAAGTAGAACTCTTATTTTCACTCGCAGCAATCTCAGGAAGAAGTGGAACCTGTAAATTCAAATAAGGATAAGAAACAGAGGCAACAATATATTGTTTAGAAAAATACAAGAGTGTTTCTAACCTCATTTGAAATTAAAGGGCAACAAAAAGATAAGGAGGTGGAAGTACATACATTTCTAAAAACCCAAGGTTGATAATAGCGGTTACGAAGGTTCGCAGGAAGTTCTACTATCCCAGTAATATAAGAACCTGATAACATTAAAGGGTACTTATACCAATCTTCATCATTAGAACGACGAGGTGTCTTATTATTTCCTGAAGCATAATCAATATCATGCATGAGAAGATCATCTGCTGCGATATTAGCTTTACGATGAAGATGAACACCCCAACGATTATCTTCTTTCCTCACAGGAATTAGTGTGTAATTCTTGAAGAAACCCTCAACTGTATAATTCGCAGCAACAATTTCTATATTTTCAAATCCAGGTTTCCTAAGATCAACTGAATACAAAGATTTCCCAAAAGCGGCACGATTTGCGAATTCAACTAAGAGGTGAATACAATCACCAGTCAATTGGTAGATAGCACAAGAAAAATTGGGGTGGGAAATAATTTCGTAGAATAAAGGAAAGTTAACATCATAAAGAGGAAGAGGAAGACCTGCGAGGATTTGACCTCGTGAGATTAAAATTTTCTGATCATCCCAAACATAATTGGTAAAGAGCTTCACACAGAGAGAAGATTTATTATCATAACCTTCAATCTCAGAAAGAATAAGGTCTCAATCATCAAGTTCCGCATTAATTTGTTCAATAGTTTTCTTCTTTGGTGCCATTGAATATAAGAGGGAAAATAGAAAGGAAAAAAGATTGCAGAGGCAGAAGTGGTGAAGAAGATGAATAAGAGAATAAAAAGTAAAAACAAAGGATAATATTTATAAGAGAGTTTGATGAAGATAAAAACTTATTAATACGAGTAAGCGTGAACGGTTGAAAAGAACGGTTACGAAGAAACGTGTCATAAAGATAAGGGAAAAGTAAAAAGACGTGTTGCGAACCTGATGGGTGGTAATAACTACACTAAATTTACGAGAATAGGGATTCTCATGACATTTCTTCTTCGTAGAATTGACATGAGAAGAGGAAAGATGTAAGTACTGAATATCGCAAGATAATAGTTCACGAGTATCGTAATAAATAAAGGAGAAAAGAGATATAAAATGATACGTTGATAGAAATAGCGCGGGGAAATATGAAATTTTGCGAGGATGAAGTAATTTTGCGAGTATGAATTGCGATACTTCGCAATTCATATACAGCTGTATAAGTTTTACTATAAATAGGAGTTCAAATGTAAAATTCGAGAGGTTCTTTTAGTGAGTGTGAGAAAATATCTTAGGAAAGAGAATAGAGAAAGTTGTAACTATTCTAGTTCCATTTAGATACTTCTTTGTAATCAATTGAGAACATTAATAAAAAAATTGTTATTCATCATCAAGAACTTCTTGAGTTTTACTAATTCTATTGAGGGTGTAGTTGTAGGTTATTCTGCAACTACAGCTGGTTTGGGTAATTTTGGGTGTGTGTGGATGAGAAGTGAGTTTAAACCTTCAACAAATGTTCTGCATGATGAGGACTTTGATTCGAGAGGTAATCTATACAATTCTGGCCTAAACCGAAGACACGGCCGTTCCAAATTTGTTTCGGTCACAGGTGAAGGATGTGAGGTTGATCTTAGGGAGGGAAGCGAAGAAGGTGTTGAGAGTATGAAGGTGAAGGCTATGACTTGTAAACAGAAGGTTGAGCAGGCTAGCAAATGTTGCAGGCAGGCTCTGGGTGTTGAATACGATTAACACTTGGTTTTCTGTGTTGTTATAACTTTTGTCTTTGGAAATAGGGAGGAGAGCCTATTTATACAAGTCATTAAGCCTTCTTCACGTCTCTCGTGGGAAGTGGAGGAAGTGGAGTGAGGGAAGAGTGGAGTTGTGTGTGAGTGTCACACGATCAAAACTGCCCACTTCTCTCATCTTGACTTAACCGCCCATGTCTTCCTAACACGTTCTTATGACGGCGCGTTGCACGCTGCACACTGTAAACCTCCATACCAATACCCCAGTTTGTATCCCCAAGTTGTGACGTGATTAATGTCTCGAGTGTGTGGATCGCGGGACCCACATAAAATAGTGCATGGTGAACCATGAACTTGGTACAACATCGCATGCAGCCATCTTCAGGTAACCGTTTGGAGGCTGTATAGACAGGCCATGCCTTGGTCTATCACATTGTGAAGAAGAGTGACGGATGGTGGTCATAGTGATACCTTGTTTGCTGGTTGATTCACACCTTAAGCCATTCGTCCAAGCTTGCAAAGCTGGACGTACGATATGACTCGTAGCCTTGCTTGCGACCGTTGGATGGGAGGCGCGCATGCTTCCTCTTTCGGCCCAAACGTTTGCATGCTTAGAGAGTTCCAATGGAGGAACCGATCAGCCCTGCATGGAGGAAGTACAATGATGTTCACGCCCATGCCTGCTTGACTCGCAAAGTTTTAATCTAAGTCACTCGACTCAGGCGGCAAAGACGAGTGGTCGAGATTAGAATTTATGGAGGGGTCGACATGTCACCTTTGGGCGCGCGTACCGAGGAGCTTGGTCACCGCCGGTCTTGGCCGATCAGCTAGACGTGAAGTTGGGCCCACGGTGGTCATACTAGCATGCTCGGTTCCTTCTAAGTCTCCATATTGGCCTTCCGTCCAAGCCTGCGAAGATGGAGGCTTGAAATGTTTCTGCGCCGCAAACCCTAATTAGGGCTTTAGACCGGCCACTTTGAGCGATCGGTTTTGGGTTGCGTGCACCTTTTTTGGGGAGATCGACCATGTATGCAGCATCTTGGGTCGACGGTGAGCATGTACATGCTTGCTCTATGACCCTGGGCGCAATCTAAGCCATCCAACTATGCCGGCGAAGTCGGATGGTCATGATCGTTTTGGATCTTCTCAACCTGCATAAGGCGTTAAACTAGACTTGTTTAGGCAATCGTTTCTTGCACCACGGCTTGCCTATGAGGAAGTCGGTCATGTAGGTAGAAAGTGGGCCCGCCAATGGTGTACCATCACTTCACTACTTATTTTATGGTATAATCTAAGCCGTTCAACTATGCCGGCGAAATTGGACGCTCACGATTAAAAGAAACCCTAGCCGTGCGTCATGCTCACTTTGAGCGCACGTTTTGGAAGGACCAACCGTGGTTGGTCTTGACCGTTCGGTCATGTGTGAAGGTGGGTCCGAGGTGATCATGGTAGCATGCTCAGGACCCCCTGAATCTATATCTACACCCTCCATCTATGCTTGCAAAGTTGGACGGGTGAGATATATTTTTGGGTTTGTTTTCAGCAAGTGAGAATAACATGGATAGTCTTGCATGCGTTCAACGGGTCTAGTATAACCTACCATCAGGTAGCCTATGGGTGTTTGCACGTCGAACACAAGGCTTTAATTAAAGCATTAATAGTAATGATGTACACCTACAGAAAACCGGGATGGTTGCCACATGCTCCGTCGGGATGGTTGCCACATGCTCCGTCGGGATGGTTGCCACATGCTCCGTTCTGGGTAGGTATGTTTAATTCTCAGGGATGGTTGCACATGCTCTAATGAATTAATATGGCGAGAAGTATTCACCGCCTGAAGGCTTTATCCTTTGCAGGACGTCAGCTTACAAAAATTGGCTTTTTACAATTTTACCCTTTAAATAGAAATCCACCATCAACACTACCATTCTTTGATATGTTTCACCAGCATTTCGTAAACCAAAGGGCATATTTGTATAACAATATAATTCTCTTGGGGCAAAGAATGCGGTGTGTTCTTGGTCTTCTTCAGCGAGAGGAATCTGATTATATCCTTTATACCCATGTAATGAATATATTCTATCATTTACCGCTGCTGATTCGACCATTTGAGGAATATCTGGTAATGGAAAGCTATCTTTAGGACAAGCTTTTTTTAAGTCAGTAAAATCTATACAAATTCTTATCCCTTTATTCTTTTTTGGAACCACCACCATATTTGCAATCCATTCCGGGTACTTTGCCTTCCTTATAATTCCCGCATCAAGCATCTTCTGTAATTGTTCTTCTATTTGGGAATGGTATGTTGTTGCGATTTTTCTTATCCTTTGCTTAAATGGTCTTAATTCCTTGTTGATTTCAAGTTTATGACATGCAAATGATGGGTCTATCCCAGGCATCTCATCCATATTCTATGCGAAGATGTCCTTATATTCTCGCAAGAGGTTTACAGTTTGCTCTTGTTCATCTGCATCCATATTCGTTTTGATTTTTAGCATCTTAGGTTATTCTTTACTTCCAATATTTACTTCTTTTGTTGGCTCTGCTGTGGTGTAGCTGGCTTCAGGCTCTCCCATTGGTGTTGAGGTTTTCATAATTCTCGTGATTTCATCTCCTTCTTGGGAGATTTCGCTGGGTATTCCTTTTCCTTCTTTTGATCTTATCATTTAAACTTTATATTCTTCTTCTTTCTTTGCTTATTTTGCCATTTTTTTGCGAGCTTTTCGCAGCTTTGGATGATCTTCATAATTTCTCACTTCAGTTTGATAACACAACTTCACAAGATCCGTGTCTCCTCTAATTTCTCCAATTCCACTGGGCATAGGAAATTTGATGCATTGATGCAATGTTGATGCTACATCCTTGATTGCATGTATCCATGGTTTTCCCAATATCATGTTATACGGCGATTCCACGTCTACTACACATAATGTTACTTGCGTTTCAATTTCTCCTAGCGGAATTCGTACCACTATTTCGCCTTTAGGTTTTGTTAAATATTTTCCAAAGCCATGAATATGATATGTTGAACAAGACATTTCTTCATCTTTGTATCCCATTTTCTTAAAGGTAAGATAAAATATTCTACAGAACTTCCTGCATCCCCCAAATTTCTATTCACGGCCCATTCTTCCGCAGATTTTATTGATTTTCCCATTTCCATTGGTAAAATGGATACCGTGATTACCAAAGGAGATGTGTGATTTAAATTTTCTTCTGGTATTTCTGCTGCTGTAAATGTGATTTTCTGCTTTTCCCAATCCTTCAATGATGATATTTTCTCTACCGTCATAATTTTATTTCCTTCAAAATCTCGTTTATGTATCTTCCCCTTAATGTTTTCATGGAATTTGTCGATCATTGTTCTTGTTACCATACCACACTCAAATTTCCTATAATTCTTTTTGGCTCTAATCATTCTTCCTTCAACTATTTCACTGATTTGTTCAATTATCTTCTTAATCCTGAATAACTCTCATCTTCTACCTTTCTTTTTCTATGATTTTTGGTAATTCAATCCCTATTTCGGGCGCCAAAATATAGTTGCAGGAAATCCTATATTAAACCCTTGATAAGAATTCACAGTATTTAACATATAATTGAAGATTAAAAACAACACTTTATCATTTGATTCTCAGAAATATTTACAAGAAATGGAAGAAATCAAGAATACAACCGCTCTCTTGAATTTTCTCTCTCCTCAAGGCTTTCTCAACACTCAAAAATACATCATCCTCTCTCTGAATCTATTGGGTCTCTTTATATAGGATAGTTACATAGTGGATGACAGCTAAGTTGTCCTTTAATTTCGGATCTGACCCGCGATATTATCGCAGTAGTTATAATGTCCATTCTCGTAAGCGTCGTTCCCATCGCAAGGCAATCATGCTCTTCTCGTGTTTCTTCATTCGTCAGCTATTACGTCACTCTTTAAATTATCTTGTGACACTCGTAAAGTGTTGTTGAAGAACTCGCAGAACTGTCGCTATAAATCTCGCAGAAGTGTTGTAGTGGTGATATTCTGATCCTACATGGGAAACTAGGGGGAGATAAGAGCGGCACCCTCCATTATGGAGATGATAAGTGTCTTAAGACGCAAATGTCATGAGACGTATTTCTCGCAAGAGTATTAAGGCTTGTCATATTTGTGCAGCAAATATATACAGAGGCAAAAATCCAAGAGATGAGATAAGATGAGATCAATGGGTCATTGCATGAAAGTGTAAAGACGTCATGCGATTTCATCGCAAGACGGCAATGTCATGGGGCTTTATTTTCTGCCAGAATATTTAGGCATGTCATATTGTTGCAACAAATGGACAAAAAGCAGATAAGGCGAGATCAATGGGTCTTTACATGCGAATGAAAAGACGTCTGCGATTTTGTCGCAAAAACAAAAATTAGCAAAATAAGACCTTTAACTAAGAAGGAAAAATAAGACCAATAGAATAATTGCAAACATTAACTGTTTTTGCAGGTAAATTTGGTTCATTGCGAGAAAGATATTGAGAATAATAATCAAAATCTCACAAGATACTATTCGCAGCACTATTCGCAGATTATTCAAAATGTCGCAGGGTAATTCAGAAATTCGCAGAAATGGAAGCATTATTTATTGCTTCTTATACTTCGTATAGCCCGATCAAAGATAGATAGTTTATACTTCAAGAAACCATACTTCATATTTCTTATACTTCTTGATACTTCTTCAGACGTCACATGGATTCATTCCAAGAAAGATAATGAGGGGCAAGTATAGGAATTAATAAATGAAATATCATTATCTTCCTTGTAAATACTTAAAGAGTTAGAAGAATAATTAAATCCCAAGGAGAATAAAATACATTGTTCACAAAAAGTGAAGGAGAAGATGTAGTTCAAAAGAGTGATACTAAAGCTTAAGTTTCAATATTAACTTCGCCAGCTTTATCATTTTCGCCAGCTTTGTCACCTTCGCAAGTTTTCTCGCCTTCACCAGTATTCCCTTTGTCCTGGTTGACTCTAGCATCTTCTTCATTTGATGGATCATTAGAAATTGTTTTCTCACCAGTAGCTGCTTATTTAAGAGGATTTTCTACTTCTTCCTCTTCTTCTTATTCTTCGCATGTCTCATAGCCAAAGTCATTGTCAGCAGGACGAGAAATTTCATCAGAATCTACTTCCAAAGGTTTAAATTTCACTGGGGGAAAATAGTTAGACAGTAGAATATAATTCACAAGAAATTGAGCTTGAAGATAAAGCTGGAAAAGGAAAGCTTTATCCCGGTTTCCAATATCCATATCCTTGAAATAAGCATTCTTTTTTTGTTCGATCACGAAATCGGGCAAAATGAGTAGCAAGAGAAGCATTTTCCTTCTGCAACATAGCAAGTTTAGAGTCCAGAGTATTAACAGAAGACTGAAGCTCTCTCTCAGATTCTGCGTGGTCAAAGAAATAAAATAAAAAAAAGGTTATAAAATGAGGAATTCGCAACAAGAAAATCATAAGAAAAATTAAACAGAGGAAGAATGATTGAGGAAGTCCAAATGACTACCTTCCTTTTGTGAAATTAGATTTTGAATTAAGGCAAAGCAATTATTCTCCCACTGGTTCATTGCATCATCAAATTTATCTCCAACTAAACCCTTCAGGCGAGATCTTAGATTCATCTCTTTAGAATGGAGAAAAGAGTTTTCTTTCGCGAGAGAATAATAGGATTCTTCTAATTTGGTGTATTCTTCTTGGAGCTGATTTGCTTTTGTACTTAAAGCTATTATACCTTGCATAAGAGCATTCTTCTCAGCGATGGATGATTCAGTTATTTTTTTAAGTTCATTTTTCAGTGAATAAAGAGATTGTTCTTGATTATCGTACACTTTTTAAAGGGTAATTAATTTCTGCGAGAACATCGCTGTTTTACTTGACAAATTCCGATTCTCTTGGGATATGGTTTTGTTTTCATCTGATAAAGTTTCCATCGCCAAGTTAGCTTTGGTTAGAGAATAAGAGATTCGAGATATTTCATTACTTAATAAATTGATCTCCTGCATTAATTGAGCATTTTCTGCAATGAGATTATTTATATTGTCAATGGAGTACGTATGGAGATTGTCTAATTGGTTATATTGATCCATCCAAGCGTCTCTATCAGCGCGGGCTTCTTCAGTAACTGATTCAAATTGAAATCTTTCCAAGAATCGTTTCCGGTTTAAGTCTTAATGTGCGAACAATTCTTTTTAAGAAAATTGAAAAGGGAATTGACAAAATTGTTTATAAGAAAATAAAAATAAAATAAAATAAATAAAGAAGATTATACCTTTTAATTCACCGTTTTTTTTTTTGAGAAGAAGCTCGCAATCAAGTGAGAGATTTTCCATCTTTTGGTTTTCAAGACTAAGAGTATCACATTCTAGAGTCTTGGCTTGGAGAGCTTCTTTCAAGACTTCAATTTATTTCTCCTTAGATGTTTGTGAATCCATCTTACCAGAACAAAAATATCCACTTAAAATCCCGCAGATGCTAGACTTAATAGGATCAACAGAATATCTCTTAACATCATCCAAGATATCAACCAGAGCCTTAAAAGCAATATCTATCCCATTCGCAGCTTCTTGCGAAAGAGGAAAAGATTCAGGTGAAGTAGTAGATATAATAGAAAGTTGATTATCATCCTTTGCAAGAGAGATATCAGCGAGAGGAGAAGTTTGAGGCAAACTAATAGTAGGGCTTGGAATGACATTAAGCTAAGGAGAATTGGCTATAGTAGAAGAAGGAATTTCGTTTGCAGCAGAAGGTAAGACAGTAGAGTCTGTTGCGATACTCTCGTAGCTAGAAGGAAGAGGTACATTTTGTGAAGGGGAATGATTACTCTGCGAAGATGATGAAGAAACGGGTACATAACCAAGAGAAGGGAAAGGAACAGCAGTTTCAACAATCTTTGGTTGATTCTTTTGTTGATGAGGTTTCTTAGGAGGCCTATTGGAATTTCCGCCATCCTGCGAATGACAATCAAGATAAGAAATAGAGGCAACAATATTGTTATTTGAAGAAGTGGTATTTCTTACTACCTTGTTATTCGCAGACTTTCTCCTCCTCGCACCCTCTTTGGGTGGTGAATTCTGAGAATTATTAGGGTTTTGGATTATAATTCTCAAACCAGAAGTGTTCTTGTTGAAATAAAAAGCAATATGGGAATTAAATGAAGAACAAACAAATAGGATGATTCTAGGAAAATAAAATCAGTTTCAGCAAAAATTAACAGTAGCAGAAAGAAAATTAACCTTGTAGACTCCATGAAGGTAAGGAAGAACAGCAATAAGAAGATGAACTTTATAAAAAATAAAATCACAGACGATGAAGATTTGAAGAATAGAGAAGATAAAGATGAAGAAGATGAAGAAAAAGTGAAAGAAGATAATTATCTTTCCTAAACCTCTCTTAAATAGGGAAAAGAAGGCGACCGGTTAGACGTGTCGGTGGAAGAAGGAATATTCAACACGTGTAGACAATTAAGCATGATCCATGGAATCATGTCGGGAGAAGAATATGGAAAGATAAATAGTTGTGATATTTTAAAGAGTAATTTCTCATGATCTTCTCTACTTCGCAGAAAATACATGAGAAGAGGCAAGATGTAGGATCAGAATATCGCAGTAAGAAATTTCTTGCGAAGTTTTCACTTTAGACACTGGCGAGCGTCGCAGAGAAGATTAAAAGAACGACGCAACAAATAACGATGGTAGAAACATGAAGAAAACGTAAAGATCCTGCGAAGAATAGAGTGTTTGCGATGGGTTAACATTTGTGCACTCACGAAGGTATCAAAAATTAGACCCGAAATTAAGGGATAGCTTAGCTTTCTATGAGCTATCATCCATTGTGTAATACCCTATATATAGGGGATGATTAAACTAGAGAAGGGGAGATAATTTTTAGAGTTGTAGTTGCAGGAAATCCTACACTACACCCTTGATAAGAATTTACTGTAATTAAGACATATTTGAAGATTAAAAACAACACTTTATTATTTGGTTCTCAGAAATGTTTACAAGAAATGGGAGAAATCAAGAATACAACCGCTCTCTTGAATTTTCTCTCTCCTCAAGACTTTTTCAACACTCAAAAAATACATCATCCTCTCTCTGAATCTATTGGGTCTCTTTATATAGGATAGTTACATAGTGGATGACAGCTAATCTGTCCTTTCGGATATGACTCATGATATTATCGAAGTAGTTATAATGTCCATTCTCACAAGCGTTGTAACCATCACAGGATAATCACGCTCTTCCCGTGTTTCTTCATTCGTCATCTATTATGTCATTCTTCAAATCATTCTGTGACACTCGCGAAGTGTTGTTGAAGAACTCGCGGTGATGTTCGCAGAAGTGTTGTTAATCTCGTAAGAGTAATATCATGGCGATATTCTAGTCCTACATCTTGCCTCTTCTCATATCTTTTCTGCGAGGGGGGGAAGATCAAGAGAATCAAAATGCCGCAGTTGTTCATCTCTTCACTTTTTACTGTTCTGACACATTTCTGCATCTATTGCCAGATTTATTACACGTGTCTTTTCTTCCATTCAACTTATGACACGCCCCTTTCAACCGTTCTATTCCAACCGTTCACGTCTTCTCCTCGCATTAAATACATTCATCTTCTCGAGAACTTTCTTCTTCTATAAATACTTCTTTTATTCTTTTCTTTCCCTCTTTTTACTTTCTTCTTTCTCCTCTCTGCAATTTTACCGTTCTTCCGTAAATTCCGGATCTGCTACTGTTATAATTTTTCTTTCGATCTTTACTCTTTCAGTTCTTCATTCCTATACTAAAATGGTTGCAGCTGGTCGCAAATATGTGGTTGCTTTCGAGGGGATTCAAAAAGAACTTCAAGGTAGAGGTTTTACTTTATCCACCATTCCCAATCAAAAACCTAAGTCTGAACTTTCTGTTCCATTATTTTCTGATTTTCCATGTAACCGTGAGAAAATCATAATCTCCCTAGGTCAGCTTGAGGCTGTCCTTCCCATTCCTCTATATGACCCTGAACTTCCTTTATTCTATGAGATTCTCTCTCATGCGAATTTCTTGTGGGTGGTATATCAGTTGAGTAGGGATTGTATTCACTTAATGCTTGAGTATGCTATTCGCGGTGCTGGTAAAAAATCTCACTACCCTGATGCTGCGAAGAACCCTAAATTTAAAGATGTTCCAATTGTTTCCGCGAAGTATACTGTGGAGAACTTCTTCGCAAATTATGATATAATCTCTTGTAAAAAGGATAGCACTTGCTGGGGTATCCGCTTACAAAATAAAGATAACATCGTTGAAGATGAAGCTCTTATGTTAGATATCGACTGGCATACGGGTAATAATCAAGTCCCTCGCCATTCCAATGATGACAAATGGTTCATTTTTCCATTATGTTTAGAGGGTCCATATATCTCTGGTACCCATGATTTACCTGCGAATCTCACAGAATACCAGCCGTGGGTATTCAACTGGCCTGAGAGAAATAAAGAAGTATGTTTTCTTAATTTTTTGCATAATAAATTACCATTATTATTTTCTTCATGTATTTAGATTCTCGCTGACTATTTCCTTTTTATCAGATTGAAAGGTTGAAAGCCAGCTACGATAGGATTGGGAAACCTTCTACTTACTTAGCTCCCAAATCTCTCACAGATGAAGTAAGAAATATATCTTTATAACTCTTTACAATATATTTTTGCCTCTATTTCTTATCTTTATCTGTGTTCGCAGGAAATTGAAGAAAGAGAGCTTGTGAAGCCTGCGAGAACTAAAGAGAAATCCACAGTTGGTCGCAAGGGGAAATCTATTGCCCCTCTCAAACCGAAGTCTACTACTCCTCGCAGAGATAAATCTGGTGCTCCTCCCTTAAAGAAAAGAAAAACCCAATTCTATTCTTCTTCAACTCCTCAACCTAATCCAGAAAATTCAAGTGATGATTCTGATAATGACAATAATGATGATGATTTTGATGCTGATATCCCTTCTGCAATGGAGTCTTCTTAATCTAATTCTTCCATGGCCCAACTATCTAATATTTTTGGCGATATTACTCATGGTATCTCAAATGATTATGGAAATAAAGCTCTTAATGGGGTATCACAGGCTCTTGACAAGATCTGCAATGCTTCCATACTGGTTGATAATGATTCCCTCCAAGGAATCTCTAGATCAATATTTCCTAATTCTCTTGGTATTCTGGTACGTTCTCATTTCTTTACTATATTTATGTATTCATTTCCTCGCCAAGCCTTAATTTACATTGTTCCCTCACAGACTGGAAGATTTTCCTTTGCTGTTGCCTCAGACTTGGATAGGAGGTGCGCATATTTTCACAAAAAGAATAATGTTATTCGTTAAAAGAATGTGGAGTTGGAATCTGAGTCCGCTAGTCTTCGCGGGCAATTGGAATCTGGGTCTGTTGACCTTTAAGAAAATATCAAGCAGTTGGAAACTGAACTTTCTTTCTCGCAAAATAAGGTCGCAAGCCTCCAAGCTGCGAACAATAAACTTTATGGTAATAATCTCTCTCTTTTTCGTTAATCTTGTATCCCTTTACATTTTTTTCTTATTCTTCTTCTTCGCAGATATTTATGGCCTTTCTGACGAAGCTGTATTCCTTCGTTCTTTTACAAATCCAATAGACGATGATTCTATTTTTAGAGATTCTCAATAATTCTTTGAATAATCCCTCCAATGATAGAATCAATTCCCTTTCCATAGATGAACTCAGGTCTAAGCTACGCCTCTTAGAAACTGATCATAGATCTTGTTTAAACATGGCTAACAAATTCAAATACTTTTTCTACAATTCTAAGGAAGAAATTTGAACGTTAAGGGCCAAGAACAGTGATCTCTCAGACGATAAAGATCGTATATCTAGACAAGGAGCTCAAACTTTAGCGGATTTTCATAAAACCCTTCTTGAAGTTCAAATTGAAAGAGACAGGCTTATCTGCGATAAAGATATTCTTGTTGAAAGAGAAAGCCAAATCCATTCTCGTCTTCTTATTAATGATGATGATGAATTTGCTTGGGCTGTAAAGATTCTTGACAACGCCAGAGCTAACTTAGGTATAGATGTTAGTCTTCATGTTGAACAAGCGGCCTTAATTAAAGACATGATTTCCGAAAGAGAAGGTTGCTAATTGTTTTTCCTAATTAATTTCTTGTTATTAATCTTCTTATCTTTGCAGAATTTTCAATTTGTTGTTATATACTCGCAGGAGTTGAGAAGAGATACACTAAAAGAATTGGAGAACTTGAAGCTGATAAGAATCAACTCACAAAGACTCTTGATGCTCGCAATGAAAAATATTCAAGATTGAAGGAACAATTAAAGATCACTACTTCGAATTTTAGTAATATCCTTGTTGGTGTTCGCAATAACTCCTTCAAGGGTGTTTGTGATGATCATAACATTTCTCACTCTTTGTATCCTTGCCTCATTGAGGAGGTTCCAACAAATACTCCAAACCTTGTTATCTATGACAGTGAGGCTGAAGAATCTGGCGGAGATGAAGAATCTGGCGAAGATAAAGAAGAAAAATCTGGCGAGGATGATGATGGATCTAACTAGTTTTGTTTCCTCTTTTTAATCTCCTTGTAATATTTGTACATTCATCTCCTTCTTCTTGTGATATTACTGCAAAGTTCCTTGATGTATAAATTTCTTTTGCTTCTATCTGTATGAATTAGAAAACAATTCTTTTCTGTAATATAGTTAATCAATACGATTATTAATCTTTAACTATCTATGTAGATGTATCATATAATAATGTTCTACGTAAATTTATCATATGATAATGAATAACAATTTTAGCATTCTGTTCATTCCCATACTTGCCTCTTGTTATTCATCTGCAATATGAAAAAATTAAGTAGAACTTAGATATTAGTTGTGAATAAAATCTATTTAAATATTCTTGCCTCTATTTTTGCGATAATATCGCAAGTCTCATTATCTCTGCGCCAATATCGCAGTCATTCAATTTTGATTTCTTGTGGTCCTATTATGCCTTCCTAGTTAAAGGTCCTATTTTGCCACATTTTGTATATGCGACAAAATCGCAGGACATCGTTACACTTGCATGTAAAAATGCATTGATCTTGCCTTATCCTTATTTTTTCAATTTCTCTGCGACAATATGACAAGTCTAAGCTCTCTTGCGAGAACAAATCTTTATGACATTGCCATCTTGCGATGAAATCGCAGGACGTTTCTACACTTTTTTAGGACCATAATATCGCTATAATACTTCTCTGCGAGATTAACAACACTTCCCAGCGAGCATCACCGCAAGATATTCAACTACACTTTGCGAGTGTCACAAAAGCAGTCAAAAGAGCGACGTAATAAATGACGAGTGAAGAAAACTTGAGAGAAGCATGCTTATCCTGCGATGGTTACAAAACTTGCGAGATTTAACATTGTAACTATCACAGTACAATTGCAGAATCAACCCGAAATAAGAGGAAAACTTAGCTGTCATCCACTATGTAACTACCCTATAAATATAGACCCAATGTGTCCAGAAAAGGATGATGTATTTTTGAGAGTTAAGAAAGTCTTGAGGAGAGAGAAACTTCAAGAGAATAGTTGTAATCTTGAATTCTTCCATTTCTGTAAACATTTCTGAGAACAAAATAATAAAGTGTCGTTTTTAATCTTCAATTATGAGTTGATTATAACAAGATCTTAACAAGGGTGTAGTGTGGGAAATCCTGCAACTACATTTTGGCGCCCGAAACAGGGATTGAATTAGCAAAATCATAGAAAAAGGTGAAGAAGAAGATAAGGATTGTTCAAGATTAAGAAAATCATAAAAAAAAATCAGTGAGATATTTGAAGGAAGGATGATTAGAATCAAAGAGGATTGTAGAAAATTGGAGTGTGGTATGGTAACAAGAACAATGATTGATAGATTTCATGAAAATATTAAGGGGAAGATACACAAACGGGATTTTGAAGGAAGGAAAATTATGACGGTGGAAAAAATATCACCATTGAAAGATTGGGAAAAGCAGGAGATCACATTTACAGCAACAGAAATACCAGAAGAAAATCTAAGTCATACCTCTCCATTGGTAATCACAGTATCCACTATACCAATGAGAAAGGAGGAATCAATAAAATCTGTAGAAGAATGGGCTATGAATAGAACTTTGGTGGATGCAGGAAGTTCTGTAGATATAATATTTTATCATATTTTCAAGAAAATGGGATATAAGGATGAAGAAATGTCTTATTCAACATATCATGTTCATGGCTTTGGAAAATCTTTAACAAAACCTAAAGGCGATATAATGGTACGAATTCCACTAGGGGAGATTGAAACATAAGTAGCATTATGTGTGGTAGACGTGGAATCACCGTATAACATGATATTAGGAAGACTATGGATACACGCAATCAAGGATGTAGCGTCAACGTTGCATCAATGCATCAAATTTCCTATGCCCAGTGGAATTGGAGAAATTAGAGGAGACACAGATTTTGCGAAATTGTGTTACCAAATTGAAGTAAGAAATTGTGAAGAACGTCCAAAGCTGCGAAAGGCTCACAAAAAATTGGCAAGAGAAATAAAGAAGGAAGAAGAATTTAAAGTTTACATGATAAGAGCAAAAGAAGGAAAAGGAATACCCAGCGAAATCTCGCGAGAAGGAGATGAACTCGCGAGAGCTATAAAAACATCAACACCAATGGGAGAACCTGAAGCCAGTTATACTGCAGCAGAACCAACAAAGGAAGTAAATATTGGGAGTGAAGAAGAGCCTAAAATGCTGAAAATTGGGACTAGCGTGGAGCATGGATGAGATGCCAGGGATAGTTCCATCAATATTATGTCATAAATTAGAAATCAACAAAAATATAAGACCATTTAAGCAAAGAATAAGGAAAATCTCAACAACATATCATTCTCAAATAGAAAAAGAATTATAGAAGATGCTCGACGCAGGAATTATAAGGCAAGCAAAATATCCAGAGTGGATTGAAAATATGGTAGTGGTCCCAAAGAAGAACAAGGGGATAAGAATTTGTATAGATTTCACTGATTTAAACAAGGCTTGTCCTAAAGATAGTTTTCCATTACCATATATCCCACAGATGGTTGAATCAGCAGCGGGAAATTCCAGAATATCATCGATGGATGGATATAAAGGATATAATCAAATCCCTCTCGCTGAAGAAGATCAAGAACATACCGCATTTTTTTCTCCAAGAGGATTATATTGTTATACAAAGATGCCATTTGGCTTACGAAATGCTGGTGCAACGTATCAAAGAATGGTAGAGAATGTGTTTGCAAAGTGGATCCATAAAACATTAGAAGTGTATGTAGATGATATGTTGATCAAAAGAAAAAAAGCTGAGAATAATGTGCAAGATTTGAAAGAGATCTTCAATCAAATGCGGCAATTCAATATTAAAGTGAATCCTGATAAGTGTACTTTTAGAGTAACTTCAGGGAAATTTTTGGGGTATATTGTATCAAAAGAACGAATACACGTTGATCCAGAAAAGGTACAATCAATTCGCGATATGACAACTCCTGCGACGGTAAAAGATGTGCAAAAATTAAATGGACTCTTAGCCTCGCTAGGAAGGTTTATTTCGCGATCTTCAGACAAGTGCAAACATTTTTTCGATATACTCAAGAAGGGAGAAAAATTCAAGTGGACAGATGAATGTGAAAAAGTTTTTCAAGGAATAAAAGAACATTTAACGAACATAACTATTTTACAGAAAGCTGAACATGGAGAAGAATTATTGATTTATCTTGCGACAACCACATATGCGCTAAGTGCTGTGTTGTTTCGAGTAGATGCAGGGGTAGAAAAGCTAATTTATTACATCAGTAAAACATTCAATTCTGCAGAGAGAAATTATTCAAAGATCAAGAACATACCGCATTTTTTGCTCCAAGAGGATTATATTGTTATATAAAGATGCCCGTTGGCTTACGAAATGCTGGTGCAACATATTAAAGAATGGTGGAGAAGGTGTTTTCAAAATGGATTCATAAAACATTAGAAGTGTATGTAGATGATATGCTGATCAAAAGCAAAGAAGTTGAGAATCACGTGCAAGATCTGAAAGAGATTTTCGATCAAATGCGGCGATTTAATATTAAAGTGAATCCCGATAAGTGTACTTTTGGAGTAACTTCAGGAAAATTTCTGGGGTATATTGTATCAAAAGAAGGAATACAAGTTGATCCGGAAAAAGTACAAGCAATTCGCGATATTCCAACTCATGCGACGGAAAAAAGATGTGCAAAAATTGAATGGACTCTTAGCCTCGCTAGGACGATTAATTTCCCGATCTTCAGACAAGTGCAAACATTTTTTCGATATACTCAAGAAGGGAACAAAATTCAAGTGGACAGATGAATGTGAAAAGGCTTTTCAAGGAATAAAAGAACATTTGATGAACATAACTATCTTACAGAAAGCTGAACCAGGAGAGGAACTATTGATTTATCTCGCAACAACCACATATGCGCTAAGTGCTGTGTTGCTGCGAGTAGATGCAGGGGTAGAAAAAAAAATTTATTACATCATCAAAACGTTCAATTCTGCAGAGAGAAATTATTCAAAGATTGAGAAACTAATTCTAGCATTGGTACATGCAACTTTTAAGCTTCACATCTACTTTCAAGCACATAAGGTCAAAGTGTTAACAAAAGTGCCAATTGAGTCAGTAATGAAAAATTCAAAAAGAGCAGGCAGAGTTGAGAGATGGAATGCACAAGTAGGACACTTTGATATTCAATATGAAGTTTTATCCTCGCCAAAGTCACAAGTTATCGCAGATTTCTTAGCTGAATTTCCCTTAGAATATGATGAAGCTGTGGAAGAGATGATGGATGTAGAAGAGGAACATGGAGATTCAAAAGACCTATTAACAGAACCCGACAGATGGGAGATATTGGTGGATATATCTTCAAATAGGGAAGGAAATGGGATTGGAGTTGTTTTTATTTCACCAGATGGAGAAAAAATAGCTTTTTCATTTAGATTGGAATTTGCATCCACTAATAATGAAACAGAATATGAGGCCGTGATTCATGCTTTAAAGTTTGCATTAGAAATGAAGTTGGAAAATGCTAGAATTACTAGCGATTCACAGTTGGTTATTCGCCAGATAAAAGGAGAATACACAACAAACGAACCATCTTTAAGAAAGTATAAAAGATTAGTCGAAGAATTATCTCTGCGAGAATTCCAAAAATAAAATGGAGACACATATCAAGGAAAGATAACAGGCTCGCAGATGCATTTTCTTTCATATCCAGTATGATGACAAATCCAGCTGCGAGATGCACAAAAATTCAAACACTTTTATTACCAGCGATAAACAAGGAAGAAGAGGAAGAAGAAGATGTGATGATGGTTGAAGTTGGCGAAGAGGAATTAAAGAGCAACATTACGGATTGGCGAGAAGATCTTCATGCATACCTGGCAAGAGGAGGAATCCCAAGAAATCAATTGGAAGCACATAAATTAAAAAGTAGGGCAACCAATTATGATCTAAGAGAAGGAGTATTATATCGCAGATATTTTAATGGACCATCGCTAAGATGTTTGACGAGGGAGGAAGGACAAAAGGTGTTGAAGATGTTGCATAGTGGTGACGCTGGTAATCATAGTGGAGGAAGATATTTGGCATATAGAACAAAAATGCAAGGCTATTACTGGTCATATATGCATGAAGATGCAAAACAACTCTCAAGGCGTTTCGAAGATTGCCAGCGATATGGAAAGAAGATACATGCACCAGGAGCACCATTATCATCTTCAACAAGTGTATGGACTTTTGGGAAATGGGGGTTAGATATTGTGGGACCATTTGTGCCTGGCTCTGGACAAAGAAGATACCTAATCGCCGCAACAGATTATTTCACAAAATGGGGAGAAGTAAAGGCAGTACAACATATCCGCGATAAAGATATCTTTACATTCATATTTGAGAATATAATTTGCAGATTTGGGATTCCAGCACAGTTGGTGTCTGATAATGGGAAGCAATTTGAAGGGAAGAATATAGAATTGCTACTCAATGCATTTAAGATAAAGTGTGAGAAATCTACTCCTCTATATCCACAAGCAAATGGTCAAGTTGAAGCAACTAATAAGACAATCGCATACATCTTAAAAAAAACTAGAGGGATACCACAGAGCATGGTGCGAACAGATGAATAATGCAATATGGGCCTACAATACAACTAGACGAGAAGCTACTGGAATGTCACCTTTTTGTTTGACGTATGGAGTTGAAGCTGTGTTACCAACAGAAGTAGATATTCCTACAACAAAAAGAGAGGCATGGGAAATAAATCTAAGTGCTGGAATGATTTTAAATAAATTGGATGAATTAGAAGAAAAAAGAGAAAAGACTTTGCAACATATGGAAAATTACCAGCGAAGATTAGCTCGCGAGTACAATAAACGTGTTAAGAAACGTGAATTTCAACCTGGAGATTTAGTGCTGCGAGAAACACCAAGTTATCAGCGAGAGAGTGGTGGAAAATTGGCGAGAAAATGGGATGGACCATACATCATTAAAGAGATAGTTGGAACCGGGGCATACAAACTAATGGATCCTGAATGGCGAGATGTTGGTCAAAGACTTGACAGACCATGTAATAGACTATATCTGAAAAAGTATTATCAATGACAACTTCTGCAAGATAAGAGATACAGGTATGTTAAAAAAAAAAATCTGATTACGATTGTGAGGTTCTCCTAATGACAACACAAAGAAAGAATTTCGAACATAATCGCAAGAAAGGCGAATAAAATTTCGCAGAGATTAATAGAATGGGACAAACGTATATGGCGTGCACCCTAGTTCGCGAATAAAATTTCGCAAGAGGCAAATGTAAGACCTAATAGTGTGTCATATAAGGGGGTATCTCTTGACATGACTCAGTGATAAGGTTATACCGCTGCTGGAACCTGAGTTATGCAGATGTTGGGGTTAAAGAAAACCTATCCAGGAGAGGGATCTTGGATTTCCAATTATATAAGGTTATACCCTGGTTGGATGACTAAGGACCTCTTCTAAGGAGTGCAAAGTATGACCAAGGCACCGAGGTACACGTTTGATTCAAGGGTGCCCGGGGCGTACGAAACTGCCCTGGACATCCTTGGCAAGTCTTGGCTATGATGCACTCGGCCCGAAGAAAACCCCACTTAGGGTGCAGTCTTGTAACTATAAGCCATATAGGCATAAATGACAAGAGGCTGTGAAAAACAATTGGTTGTTGGAAAATCTGGATGGGAGGAGCTAGTCTTGTATGGCCGATGTGCCCTCCTTGAAGGGGAAACCATGGGGAAGATAAGGGCGGCACCCTCCATTAGGGAGGTGATAAGTGTCTTAAGACGGCAATGTCATGGGGCTTTACGTTCGCAAGAACATTTAGGCTTGTCATATTGTCGCGTGACAAATATTCTACAGAGGCAACAAGCCAAGAGAAAAAATTAAGATGAGATCAATGGGTTTTTACATGACAGTGTAAATGCGTCCTGCGATTTCATCGCAAGACGGCAATGTCATAAGCTATAATTCTTGCAAGAGAATTTAAACTTATCATATTGTCGCAAAGATGCTGAAAAATATTCATAAGACAAAATCAATGGGTCAATACATGCAAATGTAAAGACGTCCTGCGATTTTGTCGCAGGTAGAAAAACTTTTTTGGAAAAATAATACCTTTAACTAGGAAGGCAAAATAAGACCAACAGAATAATCTTAACAAATTAACTATTCTATTTTAAGATGCAGGAAAGATTTGTTCATCGCAGGAGAATATATAAGAAGACAGATTCATAACATCGTAAACTCTTTCAGAATTTTTCGGAATATCGCAGCTGTACTCATTACATCGCAGATATATTCATACTTTCACGAATAATATATCCAAACAGTTCACAGAAAGGAGACACATGAAATAATTCACCATTTCAAGAAAGATAATGAAGGGCAGGTAGGGGAATGGAGAAATAAGATTTCATAATCTTCCTTGAGGATATTCAAAGTAAATAAAATCAAAAGTTGAATTCTAAAAATTTCAAAAGTTACATTATTCGCAAGAAAGAAGAAGAAAAAGAAAACAAAAATGAAATTCAAGTTTTGACGATTGTCTCGCCATATTCACTATTCTTGCTCACCGGATTCGTTATTCTTGCCAGAATTGTTAGCTTTATCAGTTTTCTTCTCATCGCTTGTAGTTACTTCTTTAGGAGGACTTCTTTCTTCTTCATCATCTTCTTGAGTGGTATTTTCTTCATCATTAGTGAATTCTAATTCCTTATCCATGGGAAGAGGAATTTCATCATCATCAACTTCTAAAGGAGGAACATATATAGGAGGGAGACAATGGGAGAGCAGAATATCGTTCACAAGAACTTCAGCACGGAGGTGAAACTTGCGAAGGAAACCTCTATCACGATTCCTAATCTCTATATTTTTGAAGTACTTGAGATAATCAAGTCTTCTTTCTGCTTTGTCGCAAGCTTCAATGTAATTGGAAGTAAGAGTCTTGTTTTCTTTGCGAACTTTATCCAATTTATCAGTAAGATCAGCAATGGTAGAATGAAGACTTCTTTCAGATTCTGCGAGTAACAAAAGCGATAAAAGATTATTCAGTCAAAGATTTTGCATGAAATATAACACAAAATTTGAAAGAAAGGTCAACAAGAGAGGCAGTCAATTGACTACCTTCTTTCTGCGAGGTTAAGTTTTGAATTAATGTAAAGAAACAGTTTTCCCATTGATTCATAGCGTCATCAAATTTATCGTCAACCACACCCTTCAGACGAGACTTCATGTTTTCTTCCCTGGTGCATAGATACGAGTTTTCCTTTGCTAGTAAAGAATGAGACTTCTTCAATTGAGAGTATTGATCTTGAAGATCGCTGGCCTTCAAACTAAGAGTTAACCTACACTTGATAAGTTTATCCTTCTTAGCAGCAGATGATTCAGTTACTTCCTTGAGTTCATCTTTAAGGGAACGAAGAGATTGCTCTTGATTATCACATATTCTTTGTAGATTACTCAATTGCTGCGAAGAAATCGCCATCAATCTTGAAAATCTATGTTTCTCTTGGGATAAAGTTCTATTTTCATCTGATAAAGATTCTACCGCCAAGTTAGACTTGGTTAACGAATATGAGAGACGAGTAATCTCGTTACTTAATAAATTTTGACTTTGCGATAGTTGGTTATTCTCATTAGTAAGATTATATATTTGGTCGATAGAATATGTGTAGAGATTATCTAATCTATTATACTGGACCATCCAAGAATCTCTTTCAACACGAGCTTCGTCAGCAATAGATTTAAATTTAAGTCTCTCCATGAAACGAGTCCGATTTGAAACTAATATATGAATCAAGAATTTAAGAAGGAGACTTGAGTAAAGAGGATATAAAAGAAAAACAGAAAAACAAAAGGGTAGAGGCAGGAAAATTGTACCTTTCAGCTCGTCATTTTTTCTGCGAAGGTTCTCGCAGTTAAGAGAAGAGTTGCGAAGCATATAGTTCAGAGTATCATATTCAGAAATTTTAACTTGAAGGATTTTTCTCAGAGTTTCAACTTCATTCTCTAAAGATGCTCGTGAAGCAGTATTATCAAAGCCAAAATATTTAAGTAAGGTCTCGTAATCTTCATATTGAAGAGAGTCAGTAGAATATTTTCTAGCATCGTCTAAAATATTAGATAAAATTTTAAAAGCAACATCAACTCCAGCTAAGATTCCATTAGATGGAGGAAGAGATGCAGAGGGTGAAGTGGTAAGACGATTTGAGTTATTTGCGATGGTTGTATTATCAGAAGGAGGAGTGTTGGGAAAAACAACAGTTGAAGGCAACAAAGGGCTAGAAGGAACTTCAGTCACAGCAATTTCAGGAGCTTGATTTATCAATGAATCAAAAGAAGTAGAGGTGTTGGCAGCGATATTCTCGCAGGTAAAAGAAAGAGGATCCAGTTGCGAGGGTGTGGGAGTAACTCTTGCATATGCTAATGTGGGGATGGAGAAATCAGCCTCGAGATCTTTTGGGAGGATTAGCGATGTTCTCGACATTCTGCGAATAATAACTTAGATAAGAAACAGAGGAAACAATATTGTTATTAAGAAATAGGATATGTTTCTTACCACCTTATCATTCGCATAACTTCTCTTCTTCTTCTCAGTCAGTCTTTTGCGAGCATTAGGGTTTTGACCTGAGGATTGGGTATTAGGGATAGTTCCACTGAAGAGAAGACATAATACGGGAGTTATGAAGGATCAAATAGAGAAGATCGAAGAATATGAGTAAAAATTAAATCAAATGAAGATTATAATCAAAGAACATACCTTGATGATTCCATTAGAACATTAGCAGGAGAATATGAAGAAGAAGAAAAGTTGCAGACGGAAGATAAAATAAACAGATGAAGAAAATAGAGAAGTAGAAGAAGAAAATTAGTTTTGAAGTTTAACTCCACCTTTTATAGGCAAAAGGGAATAACCTGTTGAGTAAAGACGTGCCAGTAAAAAGATGAATTTACAACACGTGTAGGCGGTTAAAGCTAAATTAACGGAGCAATGTCGAGAACAAAATATGGAAAGAAGAGAGGCTGCGAGCACTTTGAAGAATTAAATATTATCATATCCTCTCCACTTTGCGAAGAAGACATGAGAAGAGGCAAGATGTAGGACCATAATATCGCTACAATACTTCTCTGCGAGATTAAGAACACTTCCCAGCGAGCATCACCGCAAGATCTTCAACTACACTTTGCGAGTGTCACAAAAGCAGTCAAAAGAGCGACGTAATAAATGATGAGTGAAGAAAACTTGTGAGAAGAATGCTTATCCTGCGTTGGTTACAAAACTTGCGAGATTTAATATTGTAACTATCACAGTACAATCGCAAAATCAACCCGAAATAAGAGGAAAACTTAGCTGTCATCCACTATGTAACTACCCTATAAATATAGACTCAATGTGTCCAGAAAAGGATGATGTCTTTTTGAGAGTGAAGAAAATCTTGAGGTGAGAGAAACTTCAAGAGAATAGTTGTAATCTTTAATTCTTCCATTTCTGTAAACATTTTTGAGAACAAAATAATAAAGTGTCGTTTTTAATCTTCAATTATGAGTTGATTATAACAAGATCTTAACAAGGGTGTAGTGTGGGAAATCCTGCAACTACAACTTTCATGTAAATTCCCATTGATCTCATCTTAACTTTTTCTCTTGGCTTGTTGCCTCTGTAGAATATTTGTCACGCGACAATATGACAGGCCTAAATGTTCTTGCGAACGTAAAGCCCCATGACATTGCCGTCTTAAGACACTTATCACCTCCCTAATGGAGGGTGCCGCCCTTATCTTCCCCATGGTTGCCCCTTCAAGGAGGGAACATCGGCCATACAAGACTAGCTCCTCCCATCCAGATTTGCCAACAACCAGTTGTTTTTCACAGCCTCTTGTCCTTTATGCCTATATGGCTTATAGTTACAAGACTGCACCCTAAGTGGGGTTTTCTTCGGGTCGAGTCCATCATAGCCAAGACTTTCCAAAGATGTCCATGGTAGTTTCGTACGCCCCGGGCACCCTTGGCTCAACCGTGTACCTCGGCGCCTTGGTCATACTCTGCACTCCTTAGAAGAGACCCTCGGTCGTCCAACCAGGGTATAACCTTATATAGTTGGAAATCCAAAGTACCTCCCCCTGATAGGTTTTCTCTAACCCCAACATCTTCATGACTCAGGTTCCAGCAGCTGTATAACCTTATCCCTGAGTCACGCAAAGATATACCCCCTTATATGACGCACTTTAGGTCTTACATTTGCCTCTTGCAAAATTGTATCCGCGAACTAGGGTGTACGCCATATAGGTTCGTCCTATTCTTATGTCTCTGCGAAATTTTATTCGCGTTTCTTGCGAATATTTCAATTCTGATGAAATTTCTTTTCTTTGATCTTCTCTTTATTTGCATTTCAACTCTTGTATAATTTTTCAATTTCATTTCTTTCATTCAAACAAAATATCTTTTTGAAATATTTTCTTCAACAAATCATTCATAAACTTCTTAAATTTCATCATTTTACCTTTCTACTTACTACCTTTTGCTTCTCCCCTTTTGTTGCGTTTTGTTGTTTTCTCTCCATCTGCGAGATGTTCGCCACCTACAGTTTGCAATTCATGTTGATTTCGTAGTATTCCCTCCTCTCGCCGCTCTATTGTATCAACCATCAACTTATCACCTCTTTGTTTTTGCTTGATGTTTCGTTTTCAGTTTCTGCTCTTTGCTACCCTTTCCTCGCAAGATTCCATATTAATTTCATAGCATTTCTTCCCATCAGCCCAGTCTCCCTTTATCACTCCAACATAATTAGGATGAGGAAATTTAATACATTGGTGGAAGGTTGACGCCACACCTAATATCCCATGTAGCCAAGGTCGGCCAATTAGGGCATTATAAGGTGATTCAATATCCACAACACAGAATATCATCTTAGAAGATAGCCCCTTTAATGGAATTCACATTGTAACTTCTCCTTTGGGCTTGTTGGCAGTACTGTTAAAACCATAGATATTATATGTTGATGGTATCAAATCCTCGTCTCTTCCACCCATGGTTCTGTAAGTATGATAAAATAATAAGATATCAACTGAACTTCCAATATCTATTAGAACTCTGTTAATGGCCCAGGAATCCTCAGTTTCACCATCATCATTTTCTTCATCTTCTTCTTCTATTTGTTTTGGATTTATTTCTAATCTTACCACCAGTGGGTTGTCATGCATCTCGCCAGGCTCTAGTACTTCTTGCGCAGTGGAAGAAATAGTTTTCTTTTGCCATTCCTCTAATGGCGAGACTCTCGCAATGTTCATTATCTCTCTTCCATCTACGTCTCTCGCGAAGACTCTGCTCAGAATATTATCGTGGAAATCCTCAATAGTCTTGTATGAATGTATGATGGAATTATAGAACAAATTCTTCGCCTTGGCTCCAACCTCTATCACAAATGTTTTTGCTCCTTTTACAGTATTCACTCTGCGAATATCTGGTGCTGGTGGTAACTGCTGAGATTGCGGATGTCCTATTAGAAAATGATTTAACTTTACCTGATCAATCATTCTCAAAATTATTCTTTTTACATTCCTGCAATCATTTATTGAGTGACCATGAAAATGATGATAAGGACAAAATTCTTGATTTCGATTATTTTGATGTGGCTCTTTTCCCATATTCCAGGGTGATGGTATATTTTCCATCAGAATGATAGCCTCCCAAATTTTTTCTATGCTAGCATTCAGGGGTGGCATCTTAATTTCTTCCCATATTATTCTCTGGTTCCCTTGCCCTCTAAAATTATTTTTCCTCTGTTCGCCATAAGTCTCTTGTGGATGATCAAGTCTTTGAATTTTATTATTTCCACCGCGATTGTAATAACTCTTTTCCCTTTCATATTCCTCTTGATCTCGACTTCCCATGGCTACTAACTTCTGCTGGTTTTCAATAACCACTTTCTCTTGTTGTGGCTGCGAGGTGCTCGCCACATTGTTAATCATTTTAGGAAGTAAACTCCCATTTTCCGCTATTGAGTTGGTGTTTGCGACTGGATATGATTTCATCTCATTTAGTTTCTCCTCCAAATAAATGTATTCTTCTTGTAGTTCTCTTAGCTCAGTCATTGTGATGGTATTTTTGATTCTGAAAATTTGTATGTACAGCATATTGGTTGCGAACATTGCATTAATGAAAGATAAAATGAGGTATCTCTCATCCACTCTTCCTGCCATTTCACTGCATATTGTCTTCCATCTTATGGTTAGGTGTTTCAGACTCTCGCCAATCCTCTGTTTTAACCCAAATATATCTTCAATACCGGGCTGCGAAGAATTGTTGCTTTTATATGCTCCCAGAAATGTAGCTTGCAAATGGTCGAAAGAAGTTATTGTATTTTTAGGTAAGCCTTCGAACCATTTTAACGCCTCGCCAGTCAAACTAGATGCAAAGTACTTGCATAACACATCATCATGGTTTTCCCATTGTATCATACACCTAACATAAGCCTTGACATGTTGAACAAAGACAGTAGTCCCATCGAAGATATCTTTGGTTAATCTTTGGTAAATTGAATTTTGGAGGGATTCCTCCTAATTGTACTTCTTGAGTGAATGGAGTTCTCGCAGCTTCTTCAATGGATTCATCAAGTTTCCTTCTGCCTCCTTCTCTTCTGTTATTCAACATTCCCCTCATTTCTGCTAACTGTCTTAAAATTTGTTCATTCCCAGCTGAATTTTTCTTAATTGGTCTTTTCAGTGCAACTTCTCTTCTTCTGCGTTCATGTCTTTCTTGTCTTGCGAGATTTTGTGTATCTTCATCTGTATCTTCATTTTGCCTTCTTCTGTGATTTTCCTCTTCACCTCCTCCTTGAATCCGCAACTGATTATGCCTTCCAATTTTTTCTCTGCGAGTTTCTTCATTTCTCGTCGTTTCTCTTCGCTGTCTTTTTATTCTCCTTTGTATTCTATCATATTCCTCATTGATATTATTGCTATGGCGATTTTGTGTGCGTCTCCTTTCTCGATTGTCATGATTATTCTGCCATATTGCTTCTTGAAACTCTTGTTCTTCCACTTCTGCTCTTAATCTTTCCCTTTCGCAATCTAGACGTGCTTGCTCAGCATAATGCTTCTCAATTTCGTCCTCAATGATTCTTTGATTTCTTTGGATTTCTCGCCCATGTAATATTCTTCTACCTTCTTCTCGATTTTCTTCACCATCTTGGTTATTTCCACCCTCTTGATTTCTATTATCACGTCTACCATTCATAGTTTCACCGCGTGGAATGTAGTGATTATTAATCATCTCTTCTTCTCCATGATGTTACTCTTCATTTGGATTTTGCATTTCCTCTCGGATATTTGCTCCAGCATTTCTCATAGGGGAATTTCTCCTAGGTTCTTCTCTAAATGATCTTGAACTTGATCTAGCAGTACTTATTGATCTCCTTCTTTGTAATCTCAAATTCTCTATTCTTAACTCGTGATTTTGTCTTGTTAGATTCGCACGTTCTTCCGCCTCTAACCTCATTTCCTCATGTATTCTTTGTCTTAAATCATCAGCTGTTTCATTTTCTCCTTCTCCATAATCCTTCAACCAATCCTTGATCTCTTTCTTCTCTCCTTTCATTTCTTAATTGTCGATCTTCTGCTTCTTCCATCGAATCTGATCGCCAAGTATGCACACTCACTCTGTCATAATCCACAGCTCTATCTTGTATTGGTGTTTGTTGATTCTGATGTTGAATTTGATTTTCTCCTTCATTACTTGTTCTATTTCTTCTTGTTCTTATCTTTAAAGATTCTCCTATTTCATTTGTTTCTCCACCTGCAAGTCTTTTACTCCTCCTTACGGTTGTTGGTGGTTCTGATATGTTTATTCTTCTTCTAGCCATTAATCTTAGTAATCTGTTGGATGTTGTGTAAGATCTTTCACTAATTGTTCCAAATTCCTTCCAATCACAATGTCAATTTTTATCTCTTTCTTCAAATAATCATCAATTCATCCCTGTTTCGGGCGCAAAAATGCAGTTGCAGGAAATAATACACTACACCCTTGATAAGAATTTACTGTAACTAAGACATATTTGAAGATTAAAAACAACACTTTATTATTTGATTCTCAGAAATATTTACAATAAATGGGAGAAATCAAGAATACAACCGCTCTCTTGAATTTTCTCTCTCCTCAAGACTTTTTCAACACTCAAAAAATACATCATCTTCTCTCTGAATCTACTGGGTCTCTTTATATAGGATAGTTACGTAGTGGATGACAGCTAATCTGTCCTTTAATTTCGGATCTGACTCGCGATATTATCATAGTAGTTATAATGTCCATTCTCGCAAGCATTGTAACCATCGCAGGATAATCACGCTCTTCCCGTGTTTCTTCATTCGTCAGCTATTACGTCATTCTTCAAATCATTCTGTGACACTCGTGAAGTGTTGTTGAAGAACTCGCGGTGATGTTCGCAGAAGTGTTGTTAATCTCGCAAGAGTAATATCATGGCAATATTCTGGTCCTACAAGAGTGTTGAGAAAGTCTTGAGGAGAGAAAAAATTCTTGTGAGCGATTGTATTCTTGATTTCTTCCATTTCATGTAACATTTCTGAGAATTAATCAATAAAAGTGTTATTCTTAATCTACAAATATGTGTTGATAATTGTGGATTCTTTTGTGGGGTGTAGTGTAGGAATTCCTGCAACTACAGTGGGGATACTGGAAATCATAGTGGAGGAAGATCTTTGGCATACAGAGTAAAAATTCAAGGTTATTATTGGCCATATATGCATGAAGACGCGAAGCAACTATCAAGGCGTTGCGAAGATTGTCAGCGACACGGAAAGAAAATACATGCACCTGGAGCACCATTATCATCTTCGACAAGTGTATGGCCCTTTGGAAAGTGGGGTTTAGACATTGTATGACCGTTTTTACCAGGATCTGGACAAAGAAGATATTTAATTGTCGCTACAAATTATTTCTCAAAATAGGCAGAAGTAAAGGCATTACAGCATATTCGCGACAAAGACATCTTTACATTCATATTTAAAAATATCATTTGCAGATTTGGAGTTCCCGCACAATTGGTATCTGATAATGGGAAACAGTTTGAAGGACAGAACACAGAAATGTTACTCAATGCATTTAAGATAAAGTGTGGAAAATCTACCCCTCTATATCCACAGGCCAATGGACAAGCAGAAGCAACAAATAAAACAATCGCACACATATTGAAGAAAAAGTTAGAAGGGCATAATAGAGCATGGTGTGAACAAGTACATAATGTAGTCTGGGCTTACAACACAACTAGGCGAGAAGCTACAGGAATGTCACCGTTTTTTTTAACATACGGAGTTGAAGCTGTGTTACCAACATAAGTTATTATTCCTACAACAAAGAGAGAGGCATGGGAGAAAAATCTTAGTGCGGGCATGAATTTAACCAATCTTGATGATTTAGAAGAAAAGAGAGAAAGGGCTTTACAACATATGGAAAATTACCAGCGAAGATTAGCCCGGGAGTATAATAAACGCGTCAAAAAGCGTGAATTTCAACCAGGTGATTTAGTGCTGCGAGAAACACCAATATATCAGCGAGAAAATGGAGGAAAGATAGCGAAAAAATGGGATGGGCCTTATATCATTAAAGAGATAGTTGGAACAGGGGCATATAAGTTGATGGATCCTGAAGGTAGAGATGTGGGTCAGAAACTTGGTAGACCATGGAACAGATTATACCTAAAGAGATATTACCCATAATATATGACTGAAATGAAATGAATGTATGCAAAAATCTTATGAAAGAGTAGATGCGAAATTACAATTATCAAAATCAGAATGAGAATATGCGAAAATTTCGCAAAGAAACAAAGAAGAACAGAATAATCATCAGAAAGGGGCGAACCTACTATGGCGTACACACTAGTTCGCGAAATAAAAATTTCGGAAGAGGCAAATGTAAGACCTAAAGTGCGTCATAGAAGGGGGTACATGTTGCACGGCTCAGCGAAAAGGTTACACCGCCCCTGGAACCTGAGTCATGGAGATTTGGGGTCAATAAATCCCATCCATGAGAGGTACCTTGGATTTTCAACCTAAGCTTATGACTTAGGTTGGACTGAGGGTCTCTTCTAAGGAGTGCATAATATGATCAAGGCGCTAAGGTACACGGTTGAGCCAAGAATGCATGGGGCGTCTGGAACGTACCTGGACATTCTTGGAAAGTCTTGACTATGATGAACTCGGCCTGAAGAAAACCCAACTTAGGGTGTAGTCTCGTAACCATAAGCCATATAGGCAAAAGGGATAAGAGGCTGCGAAAACAACTGGTTGTTGTTAAGACCGGATGGGAGGAGCCAACCTTGTATGGTAGAGGTACGTCTCCTTGAAGGGGAAACCAGGGGGAAGATAAGGGCGGCACCCTCTATTAGGGAGATGATAAGTATCTTAAGACGCAAATGTCATGAGGCTTTTTACTCACTGGAGTATTAAGGCTTGTCATATTTGTGCGACAATCCTGAAGAGGCAATAATACAAGAGAAAAAGATAAGACGAGATCAATGGGTCATTACATGAAACTTTAAGGACGTCCTGCGATTTCGCCGCAAGACGGCAATGTCATGGGACTATATTTTCGCAAGAATATTTAGACCTGTCATATTTTCGCGGCAAAAATGACAAAAGAGAAAAGTTAAGGCAAGATCAATGGGTTTTTTCATAAAGGTGCAAAAATGTCCTGCGATTTTGTCGCAATGAAAAGAGGTGGAAAAGTAAGACCTTTAACTAGGAAGGCAAATAAGACCACATGACAAAACAATTTTTTTTTGTAAACATTAATTATTCTTTATGTAGGGAGAATTTATTCACCACAAGAAAGATAATGAGAGGCAAGTATGGGAATTAATAAACAAGATTTCATTATCTTTCTCGCAAGCATACGAAATACTAAAAGAGTAAATGAATCTCAAAGTTGGCTGAAGTACATCATTCGCAAGAAGAGACGAAGAAGAAATAATTCAAAAAAACAAAACTAAAGCTCAGACTTCAGTGTTAGCTTCGCCAGAAGGAGATAATGGACGTTCTTCGCCAGCTTTATCATTTTCGCCAGTATTCTCTTCATCCTGGTCTACTCTAGCTTCTTCTTCATTTGGGATATCACCAACAATTGACTCATTTATTCTAGATTCTTCTTCATTTGGGTCATCAACATAATCTATTTATTTAGGAGGGATTTCTTCCTCATTTGCAAATTATTCTTGAGAAATAACCTCTTCACCACTTTCATAATCAAAGTCGCTATCAGCAGCACGAGGGACTTCGTTTTCACCAACTTCTAGAGGCTTGATTGATACAGGAGTAAGAGATTTGGACAACAAGATATCATTCACAAGAACTTCATCTTGGAGATGAGCTTGGCGAAGGAGTGCTTTTTCACGGTTTCTACACTCCATATCTTTGAAGTAAGCAAGGTAATCAAATCTTCTTTCTGCTCGATCGCGAGAACGAGCAAGGTGAGAAGCTAATAATGCATTTTCCTTGCGAATTTTGGCAAGCTTAGACTCCAAAACAAAAATGGAGGAATGAAGATTTTTCTAAGATTTTGCGAAAAAGAATAACACAAAAAATTATGTAAGAGAAAATTTCGTAAGGAAGATATCACAAAAAGATTTAACATAGATAAAAGACGGTTGAGGCAGTCAAATTTTTATGACTACCTTCCTTTTGCGAAACAAGATATTGAGTTAGAGCCAAACAACTGTCCTCCCAACGGTCCATTGCATCGCCAAATTTATCTTCAATTAAACCTTTCAGGAGAGATTGAAAATTCTTCTCTTTAGAAATAAGTGAGGCATTTTCCTTCGCAAGAGAAGTATAGGATTCTTCTAATTTGGAGTATTGATCCTTGAGTTGACTTGCCTTTACACTTAAAGCTATTTTACCACGGATAAGTTCATCTCTCTCAGCAGCAGATGATTCTATTATTTCCTTAAGTTTACTTCTCAGAGAGCAAAGAGATTGTTCTTGGTCATCAAATACTTTTTGGAGAGTGTTAAGTTGTAGCGAAGAGATCGCCGCCTTTTTTAAAAGGCCTCGCTTCAATTGAGATGGGGTTTTATTCTCATCTAATAAAGTTTCCATCTCCAAGTTAGCTCTAGTCAAAGAATAAGAGAGGCGAGATATTTCACTATTTAATGAATTTTGCTTCTGGATTAATTGAGTATTCTCTTTGGTAAGATTATCTATTTGATCAATAAAATATGAATGAAGGTTATCTAATCGGTTATATTGATCCATCCAAATATCTCTATCCACACGGACTTCTTCAACGATGGACTTAAATTGATATCTCTCCATTACTCGTTTCTGGTTTAAAACTTAAAGGGTGAACAAAGGATTTTAAGAAAAAAGAGCATAGAGAGAGCAAAATTGACAAAAAATAAAGATAAATCAAAGGCAAAGATAAGAAAGTTATACCTTTTAACTCTTCATTTTTCTTGCGAAGATTGTCATGATCTAGCAAAATATTCTGAAGTTTTTGGTTTTCATGATGAAGAGTGTCACATTTTAAGGTCATGGATTGGAGACTCTCTTTCAAAGTTTCAACTTCTTTCTCTAAGGATGTTTGCGAAGTCATTCTGTCATAACTAAAATACTTACTCAAAATTTCGCAAACACCAAACTTGACAGGATTAGTGGAAGATTTCTTAACATCATTCAAAACATATTATAAAACCTTGAAGGCAATATCTATTCCATCCACAATTTCTTTGGTGAAAGGGAGAGATTCCGATGAAGAAGAGGTGATAACAGAAAGTTGGTGATCATCATTCTTTGTTAAAGAGGTGTCATTTGAAGGTGAAGTTTGAGGAAGATTAATGATTGGGACTGAAATGGAATCAGGTCAAGAGGTATTGACCACAGGAGAAGAAAAAGTTTCATTCGCAGCAGGCTCAGTAAAAGGAACTTCATTCATAGAAAGATCAGTTGAAGGCGTGGAACCTGTTGTGATATTTTTGCAAATAGGAAATAAAGATTTAGTTTGCGAAGGTATTAAAGGAGAAGTTGGAGGAGTAAATGTGGGAAATAAAACAACAGTTTCAACAGTCTTAAAATGGCGAGATCTCTTTAGGGGTTTATTAGCATCTCTATCACCCTACGAATCACAATCCAGATAAGAAACAGAGGCAACAATATTGTTATTAGAAGAATAGTATTTCTTACTACCTTGCGATTCGCAGACTTTCTTTTGCTTGCAGCGACTTTGGGATGCGAATCTTTGGGAACATTAGGATTTTGATTTGAAAAATTTGGTATTAGAGGTGCTTTTGCTGAAACAGAAACAGTATGGGAATTAAATAAAGACGAACATAATCAATAAGATAATTTCAGTAGAAGAAATTGGCTTCAGCAAAACCAAAAGAAGAGAAAAGAAAACTAACCTTGATGATTCCATGGGAACAGTAATAGAAAGATGAATCCGTGAAAATCAAAGGAGAAAGAGTTGCAGACGATGAAGATTTACAGAGAACGTAGAGAAGAAGAAGACGAAGTAAAAGAAAGAAAATCATCTCTCTAACTAGATCCCTCCTTAAATAGATAAAAAGTGATGACCGGATAACATCAAACGTGCAGTGTTTAACACGTGTATGCAGTTATGCTTAATTTATGGAGTCTTGTCGGTAGAAGAATATGAAGGGATGAACAACTGCGACATTTTGAAATACAATTTCTCATGACATTCTCTCTTTCGCAGAGAAGACATAAGAAGAGGCAAGATGTTGGATCAGAATATCACAACAGCAATGACCTTGCGAAATCATCATCAAAAGTACATTGTGAAGCCGTTGCAGATTAACTACAGAAATAACATAACGAATGACGACAGCTTAAACACGAGAAAGATGTGAAGATGTTGCAAAAACTTAGATATGTTGCAAATAAAACATTTGAGTACTCGCGACAATGTCGCAAGTCAAACCCGAAAATAAAGGACATCTTAGTTGTCATCCACTATGTAATATCCTATATAAAAAGCCGAATAGGCTTAAGGAAGAGAGAGATCTTTTTTTGGAGTGTTAAGAAAGTTTTAAAGAGAGAGAAAGTCCAAAACAGTGTTGTATTCTTGATTTCATTTCCTTCTTGTAAAAATTCTTAGATTCAATTAATAAAAAGTATAATTATTGGTCTTAAATATGAGTTGATTATCATGAAATCTTGTGAGTGATGTATTATAGGATTTCCTGCAACTACATTTTCTTTTATTGGTTCTCATTGTATGAAGTATTTCGTGGGACACTACAATATTATCCGTGATCAGCCTATTGGGAATGAAGGCAGATTGGTTCTAAGATATAATTTTATCCAACAAGGGTTTAATTCTATTGGCTATTATTTTAGTCATTATCTTATACAGGGCGTTACTAAGACTAATGGGCTTGAAATCACTAGGTGTTTTTGGCATTTTTGTTTTAGGAACAAGAGTAATAAAACAATGGTTAACTTTCTGATTAAAGCATTTATCTTTAAAGACCTTTTGAACCCAGAGAACTATTTCCTCCAAAAGCAAGTCCCCCCATATTTAAAGAATTCATCATCATAAACAAAGCTTCTTTAATTTCAGATTCACTAGGGATTTCATTCAGTTTATCATTAGCATCTATCGAAGGTCTTAAAATATCATTGAAGATGGGATCAATGTCCTTATTACTGGTATTAGATATATTCTTGAAATGGTTTGTTAGGAGGTGACTTAACTGCTGTTGACCTTCAATCCATAGGTCTGTACTATCTCTTAAGGCATGTATTCTATTATATCTATTTCCATCAGAAGCATACTGATGAAATAATTTAATGTTATTGTCATTGTCATTAATCCAAGTTTCTTTTATATGTTGACCCCAATAAGCTTTTTCTATCTCGTACCAATTCGACAGATCATTTTGTAGCTGGTCAATTCTTATTTTCGTCTCTAAACTATAAGGTTTCTTGTTTTCATTTTTAATATTTCCAAGGATATTAGAGATATTTCTAAAATGTTACCAAAGTCTTTTTTATTCCAGGCTAAACAAGTTATTACTTTTTGATTTACTCTTCTGAATTGATTTTTCTATTACATTCCTATAGTCTTTATGCTCAAACCAACATTTCATGTATCTATAAGGTTTCATACATTTATCACTAATTGGAGTTTATAGAAGAATGGGAGCATGGTCCGAAGCTACCCTAGTAAGATGTGTGTTACTAGATTTCGAGAACAATTCTAACCATTTATGATATACTAAAACCCAATTAATCCTTTATTGAATGTGTTTGTTACCATTTCTTTTATTAGTCCAGGTAAAAGGGAGCCCTGTGAAGTTAAGGTCCACTAGTCCTAAAGTCTGAGTACAATAGAAGACATAAGAAAAACTACTAGTAGAAGGACTATTTCCTCATTTCTTATCATCTTTATGGAGAATAAAGTTCATATCACCTATAATAGCCCAATGAGCATTCACAAAACTAATACTTTTAATGAAATCCCATTGGTCATTCCTAAGGTTATTATCTAAAGCACCATATATAAAAGTAATAAAAACATTCATATTATCTTTAAAAACTTGGAAATGAAAAACATTATCTTTAAAAGAGACAAGTTTAGCAGAATTTCTCCATGATTCCATGCAATGCCAAAGCCACCTGATCTTCCAATTGAGGGCATAATGAACCAATCCTTTAATTTTAACCTTTTGAACACTTTTTCTACTATCGACATATTAACTTTTGTTTCAGAAAGGAAAATCATATCCAAATTATGGGATTTATTTAGGAATTGTAAGTGATCTTGTTTTAAAGTAGACCTAATGCCCTGAAGATTCCAGGATAAAACCTTGAAATCATTCCGAAATTCTTTATCTTCCATGACCATATAGAAGAAAAACAGTCTCTTATAGAAAGGTAGATAAATATCAATGATGCATTTTAGGAATAAACATATATACATGGATACACAAGTAATAAGATTTTTGAAAAGAACCTTTTTAAAGATAATGGTGATAACAAAGCATGATTTTAAATGTAAGATATACTTAAGATTTAAGTAAATAAAGGAGAAGTGTTTTATAAATGTTACCTCATGAGTTAAATCTTGTTCCATATGTCAGTACTAATACCATAGTTGGCCATCTCAGTAGTCACTTTACTGCTCTTTTCTGCTTCCATGAAACTCCATGATAAAGCATTCTCATCTTCATTGCAGTTAAGTACCCCCATATTACCCTGTCCTGACTCAATATTATTTGATTTATCAGCACCAACACCAATACTGCTCTTCCCATCATCAATAAGCACACTTTCTGCCAATTCCAATGGTATAATATTTTCTTCTTTATCAACAAAAACCCAATCACCACCACTTCCAACCTTCCTGCTTCTTTCATTTCCATATCCATTATCTTCTCTTGGCTCATTTATTACTATATTATTCCTTCTCCCCATGATTGAATATTGGCTTAACATTCTGAACCAATCTGCTTGTTTTTTTTTTTGCTTCATTTCTTTTGAACTTGCATTGTTTTCCTCTTGCATGGGTGATTTTCCTTTGAGATTTCTCCTTATCTCATCATCAGGTGATTTACTACTCTCTTCATTATCCTTTCCTCCTTTTCCATCTCCATCTTCATTAACTTTTCACCCATCACCAATGACACCAATTTTACCAGTCCTTCTAGTTTCTGAGAGTAGCACATCTTCTTCAGCGTCAATTCTTCTTCTCTTAGTTCCTCTACTTTGGTAGTCCACCCTATCAATCTCACTTTCATAAATCCGAAGACTAGTAGTAGTATCAGCTATACCAGCAGCATCAATAGCACTATTATCTTGTGTGGCTTGAACTGGGACATTTGTATTCTCTTCCTCACCATTATAAACATAAACCTTAGGGAAAATCTTCTTATAATATGTAATTCTGGGTTTACACTTCTCCTCTGAATGATCTCCATCCACATGCCAGCATTTTCTGCAAGTGCCATGAGGTATTTCCATGAAAAAAATATTCAGCTTGAAAGTTTTCCTGTCATTGTTATCTATAATTATGATTTTAACTTCATGAACTAAAGCTTGATATGTCTGCAATCACATGAGCTTGGTATTCTCCTTGTGGATTAAGAGGACCAACCAAGGTGAGAACTCTGCCAATTTTACATGCCACTTGCTTTGCAACAAAACCCTTCTCAACCAAATCACATCTTAGATTAAATTTGATCTAATAATCTTGAGCAATAAAGTCTACATCCTTAATTATAGACTCACTACTAAACATGTGCATGGATAAAAGTTTACCTTGAGCTCTGTTTGGAATGAAGTAAATAGCTGCAGCAAAATCAGTTGCATTTGAGAACTTGATAATAAAAATCTTAGGATCATTAGTTTTTTTTATAAAAATTCTTCCAATTGGAGACCAAGTCATATTCAGTGTATAAACCAGCTCTCCAGTTTTGAGACCTCTTGGATCATCTCCTTTCTTTATTTCCTTGAATAATTTAACAATCACTGTGGGGTATTTTCTTTTTTCAATTGCTATAACAGCATCCCTTAGAAACTCAACATAATACTTAAATGATTTTGAAAGAGGCTGAACTTGATCTTTTAGAACATCGGTGAGATGAGCAATATAGTCTCTAGTGGGAATATCAGACATTTTTCCCAAGAAGGTAGTATATGAAAGAAGAAGAAGTTTCTCATTTTGATTTCTTTTTGTGTAAAGAGTGAGGTAGCTAGTGTTGAGTTTTATACTACCATATCTACAGGTTTCTAATATATAAATAATAACTTTGAACTTAGCTGACACTTGTAAGAAATAAGAACATTTAGGCAGATAATGAGAATGATTACTTTTAAAGATCTTCTTTTTGCATGTAACCTTGTAACTGTAGCTTCTGAAAAAATCCGCCACTTGTGAGAAATGAAAGGTTTTGTCTACGTTCATAATACTATAATAAGCATAAGAATTGATTGTAAATTTTAATCTTCTCCAATGTACTGCTACTTGTATAAAGAGGTCGATATTCACAAATTTTTGAGATATTTTATCGCTGACATATGAAGTAAGCATGATGATAGCATTTTCTTGAATAATATTTTCACAGACAGATGAGGTGAGGATGATGTTGTCTTCTTTTTTAAAATTGTTCCCCAAGGAAGTATTAGAACCAATATCATTGATTATTCTCTGATCATCAGTCATAGGATTTGGATTAGAACCTTTGTCTTCTTCTAAAGTTAGAGATACTTTACTTGTGCCTAAGAGAAACATCTTTCTCGGTGAAGTAATATCCCATTGCACTTTAGCTCTTTCCTTCGTCTCGAATCCGAGCAATTGACCTGAGATGGCCTCCACTGAGCATTAGCTCAAACAGTTCTTTCACTGCAAAACAAAGAAATCAAACAACAAATGATAAAAAGTTGTATTGAAATTTTGTTCATGATGTAAGAAAATATAAAACTGGAATTGACTAAGAAAACAGCTAGGCCAAAGAAATTGAAATTCCGGAATTAAACAAGATATCGATTAGGTATAGGAAAAATTGAAAAAATCTTCAATTGAAAAACACAGAGTTGAAATTAACTAACACCAAATTGATTTGAGCAAAAACAGAACTAGTGAAAGAATTAAAGCGTATAAACCGGACGATGGAGAAAACCCTAAGTGAATAACATGAAAGGGACATCTGAAAATTGATGGCTAGGGATTAAGCAACATGAGATTGGAGAAAATAAGTAACAGAGAGATTGAAAAAACATAAAACCACGAAATATGATCAGGAAAAGCAGAAAGAAGCAGAGAGATTAAGATTTCATGAAAGAAATTTTGGAAACTAAGTTGACTCAGTTTATCGCCGATCCTCCATGACAAAGAAATATACACTCTTTTGTAGAAAAAGAAGCAGTACAAGGTTTGTTATGCTGATGAACAATGAATAGAAAGAAGTACCAGCGGCTTAAATAAGATGTTGCCAATATTGCTCCATTTCAAAAATAATTGAGTAGATGTGCCCGAGAGTTGTTTTAAACAAGAATCTTATTATTGGGGCTTGAAACCCAAATAGTTTTGGGGGTTATTTTAGTTCATGAAAAAGCAAATCCAATAGCCCCTCATTATATTATTTTATTAATGTCTAATATACTCTCAATTGAATTAGTGTTAATTAGGGTGATTAATTAAACTAATTATGATTAGTGTATGAATTAAGATTAATCATTACACTAATTTATGAAAATCAAAAACTTTTTTTCATCATTTTTTTTTTTGATAAAGTAAGAGGACTCTGAGGATTTTTTTTAACTTTTTTGAAAATCAACCACCTAATATGGTGGAGCATATCCTTAAATTACTCAGGATAACCTTATATTTGGAGGATTTTGTTGATTCAAATCGGAAAACATCCATTAAAAAACTGTTGTTTTTTTTTTGCAATTCCGGATGGAAAAACATGAGTTCCCAGCCGCAACCGACACTTTTTCGGCTGAGATTATTTGTCGACCCAACCATAGAACGCAAAAACGGTTGGGAATTGTTGGTGTTCTAAGTCGTATTTATTATTTACGGCGGGAAAATAAGAACTCCCAGTCGAAATTATTTTTCTGATTTTTTCTGGTTTTTCGGAACCAGAAAAGGCTGGGTTTTCCAGGCCGTAAGTGCTATTACGGATGGGAAAACCTAGCCATAACAACACTTTCGGCTGGGAAAATCCAACCGTAACTGGTTCTGGAAATTAAAAAAAAAATCAGAAAAATAATTTCGGTTTGAAAACCTAGCCGTAATAGCACTTTCGGCTGGGAAAACCCAACCGTAACTGGTTTTGGAAATAAAAAAAAATCAGAAAAATAATTTCCATTTGGAAAACCAAGCCGAAACTTGTACTTTCGGCTAGGAATCTAAGAACTCCGGTTGTAAACACCTTCATTAGTTGTTTTGTTTTTTACCCGAAATTCATCGAATCAGATTATTTAACCATTCAAAAGCAAAAATAAATGATGAGTTTTCTTAGCTTTTACTTTTTATGATGATCATTTTCATCATGATGAAATTATGATCATCATCTTTATCATGATCTATGAATGAGAAGGAGAATGAGAAGATAATAGTTTTGGGTTTCTTTATGATCATCTTCATCATCATGATGAAATTATGATCATCATCTTCATCATGATTTATGAATGAGAAGAAAAGGATGAGGAAAAAAAAAATCATGATTTTCATATTCTTAATGATGAAATCGTGATCATCGTCGTCATCTTGATTTGTCAATGAGAAGAAGTAGAAGAAGAAGAGGGAGGAGAAGAGAAGATTATAAATTTAAGATTTAGAATTTTTTTTTATGAATAGTAAAATTTAAATAATGGCACTTTTGACTTTTTCATATATCTTAAGGGTGTTTTTCTAATTAATGGTGGGTATCTTAGGCAACAACATCATCAACAAATTTGTGGAGTTTGGGGTTTTAAGTACATTTCCATGGGGATAATTTATTTTGAAATTGGAGTTGTTCTTGGTACCTTGTTGGTTCTATGTGAACGGAACTCGGGTTCATTATATGAGATCGGTTGATGGATTTCGAGAGATGGCTATTCGATCGAATTGGGGTCATGCAGGATTAAATCTCATTCAGTTGAGATATCATCTTCTTATGACTCTCCAGAGCGGCAATGAATTTGGGGGTTTTCCTGTTGGGTTTTTGATGCAATTTGTGTTGGTTTCTATTGAAGGCAAGCAAAGTCTAGTCTCATAGCTTTGAAACTAAACTCATAACTGGGTGTATTTAGTGGTCTAGTGCAATCAAATATGGAGTATTTTTCAAGATGTTAATGGGATTTATTTGATGTTTTTTAGTCTCCTGACCAATTTTTTAAATTTAAGACAGTTTAGATGAATTGTTTTCAGATGCGCTTCAAAGCCAGAAACGCACTACGAACTTGGAGTATTAGGAGTTATACAAAAACAATATCAATGTAAAACCCATTTCCTCCAAATAGGAAAAGGAAAGCACAGTTCACAAAATCAAAAGCTTTATTTGTTTAACAAAGAGATCATCCATAGATTCCACGTAAAAGAAAAATTTATCCAGTACCTATCCATCTTTTGGCTACACATAGCATTTTAAGCTTCCAAATTCTATTGGGTTGAAGCCCCAATAATAGGATTCTTAAAAAAACACCACTTATTTTAGAAATAATATTGCACCATAGTGATTGGCGACCGTGATTGCTATACTAGTCTCCAACAATTACCATATTCTAATAGCTTTTACTATCTAACATTGGATCAAGATCCCTGGACAAGGTGTTTTGACATGAACCTTTAACAAAAGACGTACAGTTGGATAATGCTTATCAAACGGCTTTTGTATTCGATGATAGATAATTCAAAACTTACAAATGTACTCGGTCACAAAGAGTGGGCCCCAAAAACTTGCCCCTTCTAAATCCTTGGAAGCCGGTCCTGCTTGTTGTGAGGATACGGTTTTAATTTTGTCCATTTGGATGGTATGTTTAGAAAAATTGTACATAATTCCTAATCAATAGTGTATGGTTCAAGCCAGGAAGATTATAAACATATATACTAGAGGGGAAAAAAGAAAACATATATTTTGGAGAGTCTAATTTTGTGCACGCTCCAGTAAATACTATTGGTCGGTCTAACCCAATTAATTATATATTAAATTAATTTCTTTTCTTTTTGATTCGATCTATATAAACAGAAGAAGGGTTAACGGAAAAAGCAACTAGCCGGTTATGAAGGAACTCTCGGCAACTTCTTCTTTTCAAATAGTCAGCTTCGGCCAAAAAAACTACTAGGAGGATTTTGAAATAGGACAGTCTTTGGTGGGTCTATTAAGGAAACACATGTTATGCGATCTCCAATCATCCAATTTCCTTAAATGTCAAGTATTTCTTGTTATTGGTAGTATATTTATTATGAAATCTAGATTAAATACATCTAGTTGCAGTCTTGTTTATCAAGAAAAGAATGTCTTAGTAGATTCCTATTGATGTATATAAATACTAGTATATTATCACATGTCTGGGTTTTCATATTATTCTTCAATCAATAAACCATACGTTTACATGGAATCAGAGTGGTTCGCTCCGACAATGGTGTTGAAACCATTATATCTTCTTCTTTTATCTACTTTTCCTAACCTTACCAAAATTTCCCACCTCATCTCGGTGAAACTCTCTGGTTATAACTATCTTATTTGGCAGACACAATTAAATTATCTCCTACGTGGTTACCATCTTAAGCGATTTATTGATGGGTCTTATCCATGTCCTTCGCTAACCTTTCCTGATGGATAAACTAGTAATCCAGATAATGATGAATGGATTGAAAAATATGCTACTATTCTTGGTTTGGTTTTTTATTCGATGACTGATTCTGTTTTGACTAAAGTTGGTGATCTTGAAATATCCATGGATGTTTGGGATGCTCTAACTTCCTTATATTCATCAAAATTTGAAGCTCGACTGAGAAACTCCAACGCGAACTACGAATAATGCGTAAAGGTGACAGTACAATGGTGGAATATCTTTTTCGTGCAAATATATTATCTGATCAATTTGCGGAGGCGCAATCTAAACTATCTCAATCTGAATTGAAGTAAAATATTGTTCAAGATCTTGAAACCTCTCTTAGTTATGTTGTTACTTCTTTACATACCATAATGTATGACATGTCCTTTGAGGATTTTAAATCTCATCTTCTTGCCTATAAATTGCGTACAAATCAACAACAAGCTCTTTTTCTGACTCCTCCCACCGTTCATATAGATGCTAGACCTAATCCATGTTCTTATAATTCATATCCTTGTCCTTCTTCTTCTTATTTATATATCTATCCCACCACTTCTTATTCATCGCCACGTCTTCTCCTTGCCACAATTTCAACCAGGGTCGTGGTTTCCACATACCCCAATTATCTCGTTTGAAAAGACGAGGGTACCCAAATACACCACAATATTTTATTTATCCACCTATAAATCGTCTTACTGAAAGTGATCGTCTATGTACTGAGTCGAGACAATACAACAAATCAGTATCCACACTTTGTGTGATTATCTATGGATACAATATCGAGATAATAAGACTACTAAAGTGTGATACCTGATAATAGGTTCAGACTTAACCAAACTTTATAGGATCACTATCAAGTATATACGGAGTTAACGTTTGTGTAATTTACTTTAAATTATATTAAAAAAATATAATTGCGGAAAATAAAAGTAAATTACACAACAATATTTTGTTAACGAGGAAAACCGCAAATGCAGAAAACCCCCGGGACCTAGTCCATAATTGAATAGTCTCATAATTAAGCCGCTATACAAAATCTACACCAACTTCGTATAGTTGAGACCAAGCAACTACCCCCAGTTCACTTAGTTTCCTCAGTATCCATGCGCTTCCGACTTCGATGAGTGCACGCACTGGAACAATTCCTTTGGATCGTATTCCAAATAGTAAAGAATAACAAATCTGTTTGGTAACAACTCTTTCGATTCTTTCAAGATAAAAATTCTCAAGTTATATGCAAAGGCTCTTCTGTTTAATCTAATAAACTCCTTTGCCTGGTTAGATCATTATATCCAATAACTACCAAAGTAGTCAAGTTTAGATTCACAATCAATCGATATAGATTCCAACAAGAAACTATAAAGTGATGCCGATCTCATGCAACTAATCAATCGAACAAATTTGATTCTAGTTAGATCACAGCCGATCAAGGTTTGTGCACATCCAAAGATAAGAGAACCAAATAAGAAATCTTTTTTGTCTTCAAATCTTCTTTAATCTTCAACAAACACCTATACAACACCACTTGAATCTCTTGTGATCAACCACTCACAAAATGGAGTCTGTTAACAATGGATTATCACAAGATGTATTTAGATCTACAAACAATTCTAAATATCCCGTCGATACTTCGATCTAGTTTGAGTGAATCTTATATCAGAAGAGCATATTCTCAAGAATAAACAAATTAGGTGTAATCAAAGTTCCACAACCGTTAGTCAATCAAATCAATCGAAAACTAATAACACTGCAATTATCTAGTTTCCCACCAAGTTACTCGTAGAGCTTCTTGATCCCACATAAGTCTTTAAACGAGCGGTCGTAAGATATTTCACCTAATTAGGGTACTTTATTCTCTGAATAGACGGCTCCACCAGAAACAACAAGAATGAAGTTTGTCTGGCTCTTAAGATAGTTTGATAGAAATGAAAACTTAGGTATTTATAGACCAAGGATGTCTGGACACCAAGGAATTTTCAAAACCGAAAATATTATCAAGATATGCAATGAATAGCAAAATTCGGTTTTCCTAATTCCAATAAATGCTTGTCCAAATTTTTTGAAATCTCCAATTAGTAAATTCACATTATTAATTTTTATTCTCTAGAGATATGCATTTAATTACTGGTAATTAAAGCATATAAAACAAAAAACCTTAATTAAAAGATTCTCAATTTATTTCGGCACATGATATCCTTGAGTACTAAGGAATATCTTTGAACAATAAATGATAAGAGTTACTGTAAGTGTTCAATGTATGTTGACATCTTTTCACTGTAAATCCTTATTCATATTTACATGGATTTACATTATTGGAATCGTTTATACCATACTTTTAAACAAGTTTAGAATTGGTTCACCTGTATTCCAAAATCACTATGTGATTGATCAAATATCAAATCACATATATGGTTCAATCGGTTCTACCAATCACTAGGATTGGTTATACCTTAATATGGAAATACTTGTGATCGGTCACACAAGTTACCAGGTTCAGATACATCAGTTACTAGGATCGGTTACATCAATTACCAGGACCGGTTAACATATACTCATGGTATTGCTTGTGATCGGTCATACCAGTTACCAGGATCGGTTACACCAATTACCAGGACCGGCTACCAATTACAAGGATTGATTAAACACATTCTGTGATCGGTCAAAACAATTACTAGGATCGGTCACACCAATTTAAAATATTGATCATACCATCTCATGGTGATTACTTAGGATCGGTTACACCAATTAATAAATACTAGTTATATCATATGAAAAGGCGAGGGTACCCAAATATACCTCAAGCTAAAACTTTTCCACCTATAAGTCCTTTCTCCGAAAGTGATTGTCTATATTCTAAGTCGAGACAATACAACTAATCGGTTCACACTTCGTGTAATCATATATGGATAAGAGATCGAGACAATACAACAACGAAGTATGTTTACTTGATAAGAGTTTCGGACTTAACCAAACACAATGGGATTGCTATCAAGTAAATAGGAATTAATGTTTGTGTAATTTACTTTAAATTATAATAAGAATAATTATAATTTCGAAAAATAAAAGTAAATGACACAGCAAGATTTTGTTAACGAGGAAACCGCAAATGAAGAAAAAAAACCCGAACCTTGTCCAAAATTGAATACTCTCAGGATTAAGCCGCTATACAAAATAAACCAACTTTGTATAGTTGAGACCAAGCAACTAAACCTATAGTTCACCTAGTTCCGTTTGTATTCCCATGTCTCCGAACTGTAATAAGTCACATACTTGGAACAATTCCTTTGGTTCGTATTCCAAACAGTAAAGGAACTACAAATCTGTTTGGTATCAACTCTCTTCAACCAAATAATATGTGTTAGACAAAGGCTCTTCTATTTATCTCAATAAACTCCTTCGTCAGGTCCTTAGATCTATCTTATTCTCAACTACCAAAGATAATTGTTAAGATTTTGCAATCAATACTTTTAATCACAAAGAATTGTATTAATGCCGATCTACACAACTAATCAATCCAATCTACCACAAGGATAAACCGATTATAGTTGGATCCTCTTTTACCGAAACAAGTATTGTGCACACCAAAGATTATAAACCCAAGTTAGAAATCTTCAATATCTTCTTTGTCTTCAAATCTTCTTAAATCTTCAATAAACGCCTGCACACAACTACTTGAATCTCTTGTGATCTATCACGGATAGAACAGAGTCTGTTAATAATGGATTATCACAAGATCATCTTTATCACTAACAACAGTCTAAAGATACCTGCCGAAACTTCGATCTAGTTTGAGTGAATCTTATATCATAAGAGAAGATTCTCAAGCATAAACAAACTAGGTGCAATCAAAGTTTAACCAATGTTAGCCAATCAAATCTATCGAAAACACAAGATAAACTGTAATTATCTAGTTTCCCACCAATGGTACTAATAGAGCTTCTCAATCCCAAAGAAAACTTTAAAATGAGCGGCCGTAAGAGATTTCGCCTAATTAGGTTACTCTTCTATCCGAATAGGCGGCTTCACCAGTAACAACACAACCGAGGAAGTTTGCTGTCACGAAGGATTAGTTTGCTCGAAATGCAAACTTCAAGTATTTATAGACAAGGAAGTTTGGACACCAAGGAATTTCCAAAACCGAAAATATTCTCAAGATATGCAATATAATTCCAAATTCGATTTCCATAATTCCTGGAAATGCTCTATCCAAAATATTGATCGAAAATCTCCTTGGAAAATCTCTAACTAGTAAATGCACATTACTAATTATTATTTTCCATATATAAAATTAAAAACCTTAAATAAAAGATTCTTAACTTATTTAATTTCGATCCTGGGATTTTCTTTCTTTAGCTATTAAGGAATACCTTTGAACAATAAAAGATAAGCATTAATGCACGTGTTCAAAGTGTGTCGACATCCTTACTTTGTAAGTCCTCTTTCATACTTACAACCTTGAAACCGATTTGCTACACTTCCAAACAAGTTTAGAATTGGTTCATATAACTTTCAAGAACTATGTGATTGATCAAGAACACTCAATCACAAATCATGGGTTTAACGGTTCTACCAAAACAAGTTTCAGTTCTACCTCCATGTGAGTATTGTGCATAGTCACACTAGGTTTTCAAAATTCGGTTGACTAGGTACTAGGATCGGTTCCCCACATATATATGGTATCTAACTTATATGTGTTGTACATGTCCATAGGATTGGTTCCCCTTTGCCTAAAAATGTGTTGCACATGTCCATAGGATCGGTTCCCCTTTCTGCTATAAACCTTGTTGCACCTCATACAAGGATCGATTCCACTTTGTGATGCGTTGCACCTCCTTCCATTTTACCCAGAGTTGTTCATACACACTCACAAACTCGATCACACCATCAAGTGATTTCTTAAGATCGGTTTCACTAATAAAAGTCATACCAATACATAAGTCAGGCCTTTGTGAATAGTTTTACCAAGAACACAAACAAGTCATGAGCGGTTATACTAAACACACATATTGGTTGTTTAAAATATATGCAATGAATAACACTACCAATAACGTTTGGCGATTTCCTTTTCGATTCACAAAACAAGTTCATGAACTTACGTCCTTAAAAAACATTAAAAACATTGTTTCCTAGGATGAAATCCTCACCTTATACCCATACATAATCACAATAGCATTCAAATGATTATGTCGATGTCTTATCTACAAAGTTTAATGGTTAAGAAATAAACCTCGTATTATATTCCTTAATATTATGTCTATCTAGAGTTTTCATGCTTCGCAGTTTTGTTTTCAATATGCACGATTTGAAAGATACGTTAGGGAATGAAACAGTTTAAGTCAAATATCACTAACCTCAAGTGGAAGGATGATGTTATCGTTGTAGCTTTTTACTTCTTTACTTCTTCAAGTATTTTCAATACTTGTAATGTCTCATATTCGAATACTTTCAAGCTAACCTATATGAAGTTGACTCTAGTACATAATCAACCGACTCTTAAAATGAGTTTTGATTCACTAAAATATGAAAACCAAACTTGACATACCAACGCTTGGTGGGTTCAACCGAGCTATGCTCTAACATTAGATCATAAGTTAGGCATCGTGATTAGTTATACTAAGATACATAATAAAGTTACGATCGGTTCTACCATCTCACACATATTGGTAATCCAAAGATGTGCAATGAATAACCGTACCAATAACCCTAACAATTTCCTATTCGATTCATAAAACAAGTTCATGAATGTACTTCCTTTAAACAAATGTAAAACACTGTTTCCTAGGATGAAATCTTCACCATAGACCATTCACATAATTATAACAGTATATACAAGATTATGTCGATGTCATATCTATAAAGTTCAAATGATAAGCGTTATACTTCATAGTCTAATTCCCTAATACTATGATCATAAAAATATGACCATGTCACATCACTAGAGTATTATACAATACGTGCAGTATATACAGCTTCGCAGTATGTTTTCAATATAGCACGACTTGAAAGATACGTTGGGAATGAAACAGTTCAAGTTAATATTACTAACCTCAAGAGGAAGATGATGTTTTCGTTGTAGTTCGCTTCTTCTTCACATTCTCCAGGTCTTCGAAGTAATACTTATATGTCTCAATATTCCTAGACTTTCTAGTTTAACCTAAACTAACTTGACTCTAGTATACAATCAAGAAACTTTAGATGAGTTTTGACACACTAAAATGTGACAACCAAACTTGACATACCAACGCTTGGTGGGCTCAACCGGGCTATGATCTAATATCGTTTCAATAACTCAAGTGATTCTCAAGAACCCTATGGTTTGTATGGTGAATGAAATCATCTTGTTTGGAGGTGTTAGCATAGTTATGATCCCATTACATGCCTCCTTCCGTTAAGAACCATTTTCCACGATTTGATCCTCCATGTTGCACCAGGACTTGTTAAACCAAGTCATTGGGATATCAGATTCCGGCGCTTCTTATCATGTTATTGGTGATACGCAAAATTTTCATATGGTAACTCCAAATGATGTTCATTATCAAGTAAAAATAGGTAATGATGCTTTATAAATATTGTTTATTCTAGTAAGTCATTTTTTAGTTATATCGGTCGTTCTTTCCAACTAAATCATCTTTACCATGTTTCTAAAACTCAAGCAAATATGATTTATGTATCTCAATTTTTTATCAATAATAATATTTATTTTGAATTTCATCCTTTATTTTTTCTTGTTATGGACATGCAGACGAACAAGGTGGTGCTCCGCGGGAAAATTGAAAATGGTTTATACAACTTTGGAAGAGAATATTTATTTCTCTCCGCCATCTTCAGTAGTTTTGGATATTGAGTCATTTTTCGATATACGAGATCAAATATTAGGTCATCCCATGATTCGTACAATGAAGCAAGTAGTTAAAAATTTATATATTTCAGTTATTTCCCCTTGGATTCTTCCATGTTATTCATGTTTCATTATCAAGATTTCTAAATTTACTTTCTCGTTAAGTTTAAACGAAGGAAATTCTCTTTTACGTTCGATTGTTGCTGATTTTTGGGGGTCATACCCTCATCTTTCCCGTGATGGTTTTCACTATTATATTATATGTTACTTATAGATGTCTTCAGTCAGTTTGTATGGATATTTCCTTTGGTTTGTAATTCTGATGTTTTGTCTAACTTTATTATCTTTAAAACCAAAATAGAAAATAAAACATTATTTTACATCATACTTTGATTCCTAAGGTGTATATATATTTGTACCTGAAATTTGGTTCTTAGGATAAAACATTGTATTGTCGGAGTACTTTAAGTTCGAGGTATCAAAATCGTACAAAGACGACCTAAACCAAGAGATGGTCATTTCATCCTTGCTTTAGTCACAAACAAAGATAATGGTTCATCTTAAGAGAGGTAAGTTAAGAAATTTAAGGAATTACGGTGGTAATGTATTTGCAGTGTGGAGTTGTTGAATTATTGGGTGAAGGCTAGATCTGTGAAAATGAGCATGTTCTGACCATCCCCTTGAAAATAGACAAAGTTGTCTATTAATAGTACACAATGATTCCTTATAAGTAATGGAGATCCGTGGAGGTAATTATAAAGTCATGCCCACTATATGAGGGAAAATTCTAGATCATTACTCAATCAATACTTTAACTACTCTTAACCGTCACCATTTCTTGTTAATTTCTAATCATGGGGTGTTTCCACCCGCATATTTTTATAAACCGCCATACCAATACCCTATTAAGTATCCCCTCGTGTAACATATTTGATATCTCGTAGAAGTAGTGAAGTTATGGAATACAGTTTTAGTTAAATTATGGTAATGACTTTTCGGGACCATGTCGAGACAAAATTATATTCGAGACTAAATGGTCTACTGTGTATGAGCTACGGATGAAAAAATTGTTGGCACTGGCAAGTGTCGACGCCGTTGGGTTCTGGTGTTGGAAATGGAAAGTGCCGGCACCGTGGTTTTAGTATTTGCTCTAGAAAGTGCCGGTATCGTGGCTTTGGTCGTGATAGTTAGGGCCATAGGGTTTTTGCCATGCCCATGGAATCTCACGGCATATTTCTCTCTCAAGTCGCATCCGTACCTAGGAAAGTTCAATGCTTCTCTCGTGCCAAATAATAATCAAGCTCATAATGGTTTTTGATTAAAATATCCTTAGTTCCAAAAGTGTGTATTTTCTCTAAAAAAATATGTGTCTTATTGGTACAAAGGATTGAATAAGATCTCATCACACAAGGTGCCAACCCCACAATAGATTAACACCTACCAAAGCTTGTCAAGCCTCTCCAGAGTTTCTAAAGGAGCGAGACACAAACAAAATAGAAATTAGGGTTTAGGTGTAATACAAGCCTGAACTCAAAATTTGTACGGGATAAGGAATTTGCAACCAAAAAAGGAGTATCCCTCTTATATCATGGATCTTCACAAAACTCACGATAAGCCAGGAAGTTGCTCAAAGCCCTCTCTTTCACAAACACTCGCCTGCACAAGAGTAAAAGCCAAAGTTGCAAAAAAAATAAGAAATTAGGGTTTTGATCGAGGAAACCCTAATTCGCGATTCTAGTATCTCAAGACGCAAATATTTCCTTAACAAGAACCATTATCATGCCAGTGAGAACTCTCAACGCAAAATCCCCGAAGAATTCCAAGTTGAGAGTCAGAACAAGCTAAGACTATGCATCAATTCGCGTAATGGGAGACTCTATAAGTCTTAAAAAATGGGAGGATTGTAATTTCACATTCGAATGATTTTTCTCCATATATATAATCATCATAGAACAATGGAGGTTCTGCTCAGAGTAGAGGACTTAATGTAGGTGGTGAAATTTAGACGAGAGGAAAAAGTGTCATTTCAAAACCAGAGACAAAATGGTAAACTCATAATTAGGGGTTAAGTCATAACTATGAGTCAATAATCGTCTTCAAATTTAAGCAAGATTAAGACGAGAGAGAATTGGAAGCAGAAATCGATCTCTGAAGACAAGTTCATACTCATTTCCAAAAAACAAGCTCATCCTCATATGAAAAAACTCAATTCTCGCAGGAGAGACTAAGACCTTGGCCATCAAGGCACCCACAACCATGATTTCTAGTATACGTCCCCGCGAGACACTACTAGTCATGATGCCGTGAATCCTAGCGTACATCCTCGACGAGATACTAACGGTCACGTAGGTTGTGTAGAGCATAAGACATCTCCGACTGACTTATGAACCATAACAACAACAATTTTAGCATGTCTTTATGAGACACATCTGGTTGTGATGTCATAATTCCTAGAATACATCCTCGATGATATATTGTTGTCCATGTAGGCTATGTAGATGCGTAAAAACGTCCACGGTGCACTTATGACCCAGAGGGGAAACACGTGTTTCTCCTGTAAGCACGACTCACCCTATCTGAGATCAATAAATGATTCCTAGTAAAACATCACGAGATATACTGGTCACTTATACTCTAGGCCCTGACTCGACTTACTAAGGCTTTCGAAATTTCCAGGACATCCCAGCGAGATACGTAGTTTATTCTGACTCTAGGCCCTTCCAATAGACTCTTAGAACATATTTTTGCATGTCGGTCTTATTATACGACACAATTGACTCCTAGAACATCTATACAAGATAAGATGGTAGAATACAAGTGAACCAAACCTCAGACATCCTTAATCGAGTGAGCCAAACCTCAGAAGGCCTTATGCTAATCCAAGATGAACTGGATTATCTGAAGAGTCTTATACAAGCATAAGACTCGGGCACAATCCTCACCTAGAGCACATGCCTCTTTCTCAGGGTATCAAACATACTCACGACTAGTAAATTGAGCCTGAATTATACATGTCTATCCAAAAACGTGGATAAGCTCCCTCGAGATCCTTGTGTTTAACGAAGAGACCCACGGGCAATAATACGGCCTCCATGTGACATATGTGACCGGTCATGAAGAGGGGTAGCCTAATTTTATCTCCTCTCTCATTATACACACGATTTCTGAGGAATTACTTTCCTTTTCACGTGACTCATCTTAGTCATTCTTACAAACCAGAAATTATCTTTCTATCTTGGCTAACTCGGCTATAGAGAATATTTTTCTCTCTCAACACATTAATGCAAAGGCTGACTCAGCTTCACACAAATAAGGAATATTAATTTGGGATTTGGTATGGCGGCCTATGACACACGGGAGAAATACCTGGACTATTCTCACCGCAGAAGAGTGTAAAGGCGGTGGAATAAAGAAATAAAATCATCATCCTAGTCTATCTATTCCTGAATAGACGGGGAAAGTTCCTCACATGGCAATAAATCCTTATCTTCACCGACTTGAGATTATAGAATTCAGTTATAAATAGGTCCTTTATTTCTCCAAGCTAACACACAAATTTATCATAAATTCTCAGAGCAATTCTTCTTTAAACCTAGAATTCTCATATCTCTCTCTTCATCCGCTTCCCTCCCTAAGACCGGCCTAAGCTTCCTTCCCTGTGACTGAAGTATCATTTGAACTGCCACTATGCATAGTTTGAGCAAAGAATGTTCATGCTCAACCTCCCGTAACTCACTTTCAAAATCCTAAAGTCCCACTTTTAGCCTTTCACTGATTTTATATAACTACAAAACCATTGAGTATATTGATTATTCATTCTAAATGCTATAAATTGGGTATTATGATAATTTGTTATAAGCTAGGATCTTCATCAACAAGTTGCTGATCGAACACATGCAGAACCATAGAAGAACTTGAAGAATGAAGAATTTAAGATTGTTGAAGATTCAAATGTATTAAGGAAATGGGGCTGAAAATTTATTTTTTGTTTTATCCGTATGTAATTCTTAGTTTTGAGTATTGCTCGGTTAACTCACAAGTTTGATTTATTTTTTGGTTTCTTCTTTCAAATCAACTGACTTTGATTTTTCAAATCTGGCAAAACCGTGATTTAATGGATCGGAGGTTTTGATCCGTATACCAGAGGACGAATACCAAAAAGGAGTTCTAGATTGCAAGAACTTCTTAATTGGCAGGTTGGTGCTGTCCAAGGGCTCGACCCCGTTGAACATGGCGGAAATACATCAAAGGCTAACCATCACATGGAACATTAGACCTTGGGTTATCTCTACACTAGGTAAGGGTTTCTTCTGCTTCAATTTCTCTTGTGAAGAACATATGGCTTATGTTCGATCTACAGGGTCGTGCAATATAAATCCAGGTATCATTCATTTTAGAAAATGGATCCCTGATTTTAATCCTCATAAACAAATTCAATCGCTTGCCCAGGTTTGGATTAGAATATATGGATTAAGCTATGAATATTGGCAACCAAAAACTCTTTTTGAAATCGCAAGTTCCATAGGTGACCCCCTACATATAGATAGATCAACCACTACACGTAGCTTTGGTTTATATGCTAGAGTCTTAGTGGAGATTGATATATCACAGAAATAAATAGAGGAGATTCAAATTGAGAGACACAATCACTTTTTCAAGGCTAAGGTAACTTATGAAAAAAGACCTTCATAATGTCAGTTCTGCAAAATGATAGGTCATGAAAAAGGGTTATGCATGAAGAAACAACAACTGCAGTCTGAGGCTGCTGATTTGAATAGTGAAGCTATAATCCAGGCAAAGAAAAGCCTGGCTCCAAGAAAAATAAAGGGAAAGAAGCATATCGAAGAGGGGGTAACAAGTGAAGTGGTACCTCCAACTCAACTGGTTGACAACGGTCTCTTACTCTCCAGGGATACAGGGCCGAAGGACCATGGAAACAACACGCCCCTGAACAGTGCGATCGATGTGGCCACTATCACTGAGGCTAATATTGTAGAGGAGACTAAAGAGGCTACTACGGATGAGGTGGCTACAGATGCAGTAGTGAACAATCAGCAGGAGGAGGATATAGTGACAGTTGAGACTTTAGTGGATTCAGATGATGATACTAATGCGGAGGTTAAAGCTGATGCAGAAGCAGATGCACAGTTGAAGCCAGTTAGTGGTGAAGCTATTGGTGTAGAACCTAATGGTGACACTACGGCAATGGTTGTTAAAATTGTGGATGAAGATGCGAAGGAGGATGCTTTTGAAGAGGTAATGTCTGAATCTCGGAAGAAAAAGGAAAAGCAAAAAAAAAAAAAAGATGGCTAATTCTCAGTCTAAACCTCGGACTATGCGTCCAAGGAATGGTTCAAACCCCACCAAATGAAGACACTTTTCTGGAATTTGCGGGGCTTCGGCAACGCAGATACGCAGCTGGTCTTTTACAATTATTGTCGTAAATTCTTCCCGGACTTGGTTTTCATTGCAGAAACTTGGATTATTTTTTCCTCCATTCCGACGAATTACTGGTATAGTCTTGATCTGAAGTTAATGGCCCTGAATGATAGAGGTTCTCAGAAGTTGAACTTGTGGTGTCTTTGTTCGAGCCAAATGAAGGTTGATGTGGTATACAACTCGGTGCAGATGATCACCTGCAGAGCTGCTAAAGGTGACATGGAGTACTTTTTGGCAGGGTTGTATGCCTCCACTTCTTATCTTACGCGGAGAAGCCTGTGGCTGCAGTTAACTGATCTGATGAATAACAATATCGGCCCGTGGTGTATTATTGGAGATTTCAACGTGGTGCTGGGTTCTCATGAGAAATCGAGAGGGCCTCCTCCGAATCGTATTTCCTGTGACGACTTCTTAGCCTTCTCGGAGCTAAACGAACTTCATCACCTGGATACAAGGGGTGCTCAATTCACTTGGACTAATGGTAGAAGGGGTAGACACAACACGAATCTTCGTCTTGATAGAGCAATGTGTAATGACAGATGGTTGGAATCGTGGAACGCTACGGTTTGCAGCATGCTGCCAAGGGTAAAATCGGACCATTATCCTTTGTTGCTTGAGGGACAGAAGGGGGATACTACGTTTGCTTCTTCGTTTAAATTTCAGAGTGTGTGGTTGAATCATCTAGGTTTGAGGGAGGTGGTGGAGCAAGATTGGCAGTGCGATTTCTTTGGCTGTCCTATGTATGTGCTAATGCAGAAGTTAAAATCTATGAAGGCGGTGCTAAAGCGGTGGAACAAAGAAATTTTTGGTGACATTCAGCTGAATGTTACAAAAGCGACTGAAGATCTGGAGAATATTCAGAGAAGTATCATGGAGGAGGGCTACTCTGATGATCTGTACTTCACAGAGGTAACTGCTTCTAACAACCTGTTGGACGCGCTCAAAATTCAGAAGGCTTTCTGGAGGGACAAATCCAGGCTAAATTGGGTAAAGGATGGAGATTCTTGCACGAAGTTTTTCCACAAGTATGTGAAGATTCGAGCTGCAACCAACAAAGTAACGCACCTGAAGGATAATAATGAGCTGCTGACTTCCCATGAGGAAATCTCAGATCATGTAATTAAATACTTTCAGAATTTATATGATACTGATAATGTTAATCCTTCTACTGAGTACATTGAGAAGAATATTAAAATGAAGATTTCTCAGGAGGACAACGTGTCTCTCACTGCCATGCCGGACGAGCTGGAAATCAAAGCGGTGGTGGATGATATGAATGCGAATGGTGCTCCGGGGTCGGATGGTTTTGGAGGCATATTTTTCACTTCTTTCTGGGATATAGTTGGTACGGAGGTAACAAATTCTGTGCAATGTTTTTTTAGTAATGGTTGGATTATGCCGAATGCAAACCCGGGTAATATTATCATTATGCCGAAAGAGCCGGGGGATGACGTGATTGAGAAATTTCGACCAATTGGTCTTAGCAACTTTCACTTCAAAATCATTGGTAAAATTTTAGCTAATCGATTAGGCCCTATTGCTTCGAAAATTATCTCACCGCATCAGCATGCTTTTCTGAAAGGAAGAAGCATTTTCGACTGCATTGGAACTACATCGGAGGCGATAAACTTGCTAGACCACAGGTGTTTTGGAGGTAACATTGCCATGAAATTTGATATTCGAAAGGCTTTTGATACTCTGAACTGGAATTTTCTATTGAAGAGTCTTAAAGGGTACGGTTACTGCGACAAGGTGGTTCAGTGGATTCGCTCGATCTTGCATTCGGCTACCTTGTCAGTCGTAATTAATGGTAAACCTATGGGGTATTTCAGATGTAAAAGGGGAGTACGCCAGGGTGATCCTCTGTCGCCAATCCTATTCTGCTTGGCTGAAGAGGTTTTGAGTATTGCCATTTCGAATGCTTTCAAGCGGGGGGAGATCAATCACTTTTCTTCTCCTAGAGGTACTGTCTTTCCTTCCCATGCGCTGTATACGGATGATATAATGGTTTACTGTAGAGGAACAAAAAGATACATTAGGGCTCTAATGCATATCTTCGAGATATATGGTCTAAACTCGGGTCGGAATATTAGTGTTTCAAAGTGCAATATTTACTGCAGTGCTCATGCTAAGAACAGAGTCTCCCGGGTAGCTTATTTGTATAACATCCCGATGGGTAGCCTTCCATTCCACTACCTGGGTGATCCAATTTTTAGTGGTAAACCAAGATTGATCCATCTTCGAGCTTCTCTGGATAGCATTAAGCTGAAGTTTGCGACTTGGAAAGGCAGATCCCTGTCTATGATGGGTCAAGTGGATCTAGTGAAATCGGTTATCGCAAGCTCGGCTCTGTATAGTTTCCACATATACAAGTGGCCTATTTCGTGCATCAAGATGCTGGAAGGCTGGGTTCGCAATTTTGTATGGACCGGTGATATAAACAGCATACATCACAACACGGTTGCTTGGGATAACCTGTGCCTTCCTACAACTGAAGGGGGTCTGGGGATTAAGTCTTTAAGGAGACTGAATGACGCGTCTTTAATGAAACATACTTGGAACCTCATGACGACCAATTCGGACTTTGGTAGCTTCGTCAAGGTTCACTTTGCTCAGCAGCCTATAAAAAGTATTCCATATGGCACGGGTTCAAAGAGCAAAGGAATATAATTAGGGAGAATATGATTTGGATGGTGGGAAATGGTAATAGGATTGACTTCTGGCAGGACATCTGATTCATTGGCATGGACATTTCGATTGCAGACTTTCTGGAGTTAGACTGTACGCACATTCACAACTCCGTTGCATACTTTATTGAGGAAGGCAGCTGGAGTATTCCTGACTACATGTCGGAACTGGAGAGCAACATTCAGCAGATTATCAACGAAACTCCTTTTGCGCTGCATTTGGAAGACCGCCAGGTTTGGAAAGGCAGTAATTCAGGAGAGTTAACAATGAAAATTGCTTATGAGTTTCACATTCCAAAAGAAGTGGAGCAGGCAGACTTTAAGGATATTTGGGCAATAAGGACTCCGCCACGTCGTGCTTGCATAGTTTGGAAAATTCTTCACAAAAGAATCGCAACAGATGACAATGTCCACTTCTATGGGGGTAATACCGTTAACTGCTGCAACATGTGCCCAATTCCTTGCTACGGTGAAACACATCACCACCTATTCTTCACTTGTAATTTTGCCACTAATCTCTAGAATTGGATAATGCTTAAATTCGGACATGGGCTGGATTGTTCTAGTATGCAAACAGTTTTTGCTTCAATCAGATGCTTCGCTGGCTGCTCATAGACTAAAAATTTGCTTTGGATTGCCGTGGTAAACTGTGTGTGGCTGATTTGGCACTGTCGTAACAGTTTGAGGTTCGAGTAGCGTCAAATATCTTCTGATCAGGCCCTGTCTCATCTGCATAGACTCATCGCGGAATCGAGCAAAAACGGAGGAGGGTACTCCTACTACACTACTGCTGACAAGCTGATCCTGGATGGTCTGGGAATACAAAGGATGCCTCCCAAAATTCCTAAAGCGGTAGTGGTCAAGTGGCAGTCTCCGGCGAGGGGTTGGATCAATGCTAACACGGATGGCTGCTCGATAGATAACCCAGGTCCATCCGGTTGTGGCGTAGTATTTCGCGATGCCGAAGGCAGGGTGTCTTGCGCAGAACTTGGGTATCAACAATTCTTTGTTGGAGGAGCTATGGGGTGTAATTTACGCACTGCGGTTGGCGCGCTAGAGAGGTATCCGTAGACTTTGGCTAGAATGCGACTCTATGTTTTTGCTGCAGGCTATAAAAAAGCCTGAGTTGGTCCCGTGGAAACTTTCGAATCACTGGAACAATTGCTTGGTGTTTGCCAACTCTATTCAGCTGGTTTGTTCCCATATCTATCGGGAAGGTAATTCTGTGGCAGATAGGCTGGCTAAGCATGGAGCGACGATGGGCTCTTGTTGGTGGATAAATGCCCCACCATTTATAAAGCGAAATTGTGACATTGACAACTCGGTTCTACCTTTATACCGGTTTTGTAATATGTAATTTGTGGCTTTCTTTTGGTTTGTTTGGTTTTGCGTTCTTATTTTCTTTTTCCCTTTTCTCCTTGTTCTCCGAGGTAAGGCTTAGTCCCCCTCTTTCTTTTTTCTTATTTTAATGAAGAGTTCGTTTGATAAAAAAAAAAAAAGGTTAACTCACAAGTTTTGATGTGTCAAGCTTGTTGTCAATTTTAGTTGATCAAAACTAAGTATTGATTTATAGTCTACTAAAGTCAGTGTCAGACTAGGATCAGAGCAATGTAGCTGAGTATCATAAATCACTAATCAACCTTGGAGAATTGAAAACTAAAGATGGCGTCAATGAAAACTTCATCAACAAAGGTAGGTGAAGACTGTCTATCCTATTTACTCATATTATCTACCATTCTATCTACTGAGACATGACGTATGAATTTTAGTTTTATGATGAGCATTGCAAATACAAATGCAAGCTATAAGGATTAGTGAAGTTTGTTCTTAAATTTCACAAATTCTATTATCAGTTCACGAACTTAAACTTGTAAACATAAAGACTTGATTTTTAATATCTCAATTAACTCGCGCACACGAAATATATTGGTCAGTTCCCGAACTAGTCTATTTTGAGATAGTACTGAATACTATTCATTCCATCGTACACGAACTACTCAGTTCGCTAACTAGTTGATTTTTGATATTTCCTATACACTTTTTATTTCCAATAACACAAATTATTTTTCACAGTTTGCGAACTTGTCAATATAAAAACTCCAAAAGTTTTTTTTTGATAAAGGGAAAAATAGATTGATAAATTTCCTAGGTCACCAGAAGAGTGACTTAGAAAACAAAAGATTACGTGGATGTGTTGGTTACAACATCCCAATTATAAATTAAAGTGGAAAGAATAAATCCTGAAAAAATGTCTATGTTAATAGTCCAATTGAACAACAGAGACTTTACTTCAATAATGATCTTCTTATTGTTTCTGGAAACATTTTTGTAAAGCATGTTGTTTCTTTCTCTCCACAAACACCACCAGATAGCAAAGGGCAGATATCCCCACAAATGCTTGAGTCTTTTTTTACCATTTTTTGATCTCCATTCCCATAAAGTTTTTCGAACATCACTCGTAAAAATACATCTGACTCCAAAACTTTCCAGGACGTAAGACCAAATCTCATAAGTTGTTTTGCAGTGCAAGAAAAAATGAGGATTAGTTTCAGTATACTGACCACAAAGCAAACATTTATCACACTGAATAATACCTGCTCTAAATAATTGATCCAAAGTTAGGGCACCATTGTAACATACATTCCAGGCCAGAAAACTAACCTTCAGTGGAATTCTCGGATTCCATAGTTGCTTGTCATGGAAAGATAAAAAAAAACCTTCAGTTTCAAGTGCAGAGTAAGCACTAGCTACAGAAAAACCTTTCTCATTACCATAAGTCCAAACCCTATCATTAGCTGCTAGAGAAATAGTATTACTAGGATCACCAACCAGATGAAGCAACTGAACCACCTCTGCTAATTCATTTTCATTCAAAGCTCTAGAAAAATTAAAATCCCATGCACCTTGATCAGAGACCATCTCCTTTACTAATGCTGCTTTCTTTTTAGAAAGCTTAAAAAATATAGAAAAGGCCAGTTTTAAGGGCTAATGCCATATCCAAATATCCTCCCAGAAGTAAGTACAACTACCATCACAAAGAATCACATTTGTACCAGTCATTTCAAACTCTTTTGATTTTAGAATACCAGCCCATGAACTTAAACAAACTGACCTATTAGTCTGATTAGGAAATAAAACTTCAGTTGCTACTCCAAATTTTTGGTTAATGATTCTCCTCCATAAAGCTTGTTTTTCATTGCCATATCTCCAAATCCATTTGGCAGGAAGATATTTATTAACCAGCTGTAACTTCTTTATACTAATTCCTCCTATGCATTTAGGTAAGCTTTCCTCAGTCCACTTAACCCAACTTCATTTCTTAGAGTTATCCCCTGAGACCCACAAGAAATTCCTCATAATTCTTTCAATCTCATTAACAACACTAGATGGCATTTGAAACATGGAAAGATAGTACACAAGTAGACTTGCCAACACACTTTCAATCATGAATAATCTCTGACCTTTTGATAAATAAGTTCTTTTCCAACCACTAAGCTTATGATGTAGTTTTTGAATGATATCACTCCAAACCTCTTTGCACTTTGAGTTACTTCCCAGTTTTATACCCAAATATTTCATTGGTAAATGTGACATACTACAACCAAAAATATCTACACAAGACTCCCCATTGTGAAGTTTACCAAGACCAACAATGGCACTCTTTCTGAAGTTAACTTTAAGACCAGAAATAGCTTCAAAAGCCCATAAAATGCTCTTTAAGTTCAGAACATGTTTTTCATTATCATCCAAAAACACAATTAGATCATTTGCAAAATGTAATTGAGTTATTACTATACCATGATTTGTCACCTTGAAACCAGATATCAAACCTTGAGAAGCATCAATTTTGAACATTAAGGATAACACTTCAGTTACAAGAATGAACAAA